>MU270020.1:155298-267148 GCA_021432635.1 Thozetella sp. PMI_491
GTGGTGCCGGCCGGACGCCGCTGTCGTATGCTGCTTGGGCCGGGCACGAGGCGGTTGCCAAGCTCCTAATTACAAGCAGCGCTGAGGTTGATTCGAAATGTGGTGCCAGCCGGACGCCGCTGTCGTATGCTGCTGATTATGGGCACGGGGCGGTTGCCAAGCTTCTAATTACAAGCGGCGCTGAAGTTGATTCGAAATGTGGTGTCGGCCGGACGCCGCTGTCGTATGCTGCTGAGGAGGGGCACGAGGCGGCTGCGAAGCTCCTAATTACAAGCGGCGCTGAGGTTGATTCGAAATGTGGTGCCGGCCAGACGCCGTTGTCGTATGCTGCTAATGACGAGCACGAGGCGGTGATGAAGTTGCTTCAGTCGTCAAAGTCTCTAGCTCCGTATTGATTCTATCTAGCATTCTTATTTTATCATAGCATTAACAGAAAGGAGTCTGGGGGCTGGGGAAGCTATATAGTTGCCAATTCTCTTCTAGAGCCTTCGAATCAGGTGATTGAAATGGAGACATATCTTTCTGCACACCTGCCAGGCACAATTGATCTGCATACTCACTGCTCACAATTGTCGCCGAGTGGGGATACGAAACTGGTCTGGTAGTGTAGAAGACTTTATTTTCGAGCTAGTTGACTTCAATTACTACAAAACCCTCAGATGTGCCTTTCTTTATGCTCACAAGTGCGCGGCGTGGTACAGCTGGCTTCCTAGCGGGCGGTAATTTCCTACTGGCTAGAATACAGAGTGTGACGGGAAAGGAATGCAAGCAGCAGAGATGAAGAGACTAGAGGTTTAGCAAAGCGTCAACTTTGACATCCCACAGCAGGCAGTGCGAACTACGAGCTTAGTGAAGAGCACCTAGGAAGAGGTGTCGTGGAGGAACCCCCTGATTGGAGGTGGACGTAGGTCACGTGTGGCGAAGGGGATCCAAAAACAATGCAGGCTGTCGGTTGACCGTCGCTCGACACAATAGAGCCTGACCCCCTGACAAGAGATTTACCCAAAAAATATGGACAAGGCGTTTATCCCGCTCGAGTCTAATCCGGACGTGTTCAACGAACTCGCGGATGTCCTAGGTGCCCCGCCAGAGCTGACGTTTGAAGATGTCTTGACGCTAGACGAACCTGACTTCCTGCCACGCCCGGCACTTGCTTTGATCCTAGTCTTCCCTGGCTCCAGAAACTTCGGATCTAGGACGAGCGGCCTTGAGGTATCTCGCCTCGAGTACTCCGGCAGCGGCGAAAGCGAGCCGGTTGTCTGGTTCAAGCAGACCATCCACAACGCTTGTGGGCTCTATGCGATGCTCCATGCGCTAAGCAACGGCGAAGCACGAGGGCTGCTGAGTAAGTTTTAGCCAACTCAAGAGGCGCCCCGCGCAATGCTCACCTTGGCACCAGAACCGGGCAGTCTACTACACCGTCTCCTAGAAACATGCATCCCTCTAGCCCCACAGCCACGTGCCCAGGCGCTCGAGGACTCAGCTGAGCTGGAGCAAGCCCATGCCAGTGTCGCATCGAAAGGAGACTCGGCGGTGCCGGAGAGTGCTGAAGTGGAGGTTGAGTTTCACTACATCTGCTTCGTGAAGTCGGAGAAGGACGGCCATGTGTATGAGCTGGATGGCGACTGGAGGGGACCTATTGACACGGGAGTGGTTTTGGAACCAGGAGAGGATTTGCTGAGTCCCAAAGCAGCGCGGCTGGCCCAGGATCTGATTGCCCATACTGACGGGAACATCAACTTCAACATCCTTGCCCTGGTTAGGCGGTAGGCAGATATAAACGACATTTCGACAGAGCAGGCGGGAAGGGGGGTGTCTTCGGACAGGAGACGCCTGAAAGAACCGTTAGCCTAAATGATTTCTCATAAACTCCATTACTCTCGTGAAAGGGTGAGCTGCTGAGGCTTTCTATCTAGATGATCCCAAGACCATTAAAATCCGGCATCTTCTAGACCATTCTTTCACTTGGTTATTTTGCTATTTTGTTCAAAGATTACTCTAGTCCCCTCGACAGAAACTGCTTGCCTGTGTTAAAGGATGATGAATGCATATATAAGTTCCACCAGGGAGGAGCATCAGTCCGAAGCTTGGGGAGCTCTCAAGCAGGGGGTACTTGTGGTTCTCTTAGCCCAAGTTTGCAGTGATTGAAATGCCAGCTCCGGGTTATCAAAGTGATCCGAACCGATGGGCGGACGGAACCAGTACCAGTGGAAAGACCCGGGAGCGTTGAGAGCGGAAATAAGACCCTTGTTCCGGGTCTAGGTGTATCCAGCCTTTCTTTATCTGCCTAAGGGGCTGTGGGCCTAGCAGGTAAAATAGTAGATATTTCGATAAGAATCAGGACAATGGCGTTTAGCGTCATTACCACCGGAGGCTGGTTCACTCCCCGTGAAGCAACTGCTACAGTTGACGACCCAAGATATGTAGTGACCAGGGTGGGGGGACGATCCAGCCCCATCGCAAATTTGCGGGGTATTGTTGCGTGAACAGTACAGCACTACCCTGGATAACCTAACTCAGCCATGCCAAGGGACGCGTGCTGTGGGATAAAGTGGGAAGGGGGGGCGCCTCGCGGGAAGATGGCTGAGCTAGCGCGCATCCGTCGGGAGGAAGCGCGGATACGTCTCGAACGAGGTACCGCGCTCTTAAGCTACTGATACTATGTAGGAGGGGATGTAACGCATTATAACGGGACATTTCTGTTTATTATCAAAATTACCATCGGGGCCTTTTTGAGAGATATCGTTTCTGAATCTCGGCATACGGATCACAAATGGAGGTTGTTTATACCCACGATCCGAAATACCGCGAGGTGAAGGCGCCTCCGTCCACTGCCGCGACCTCAGTAGCAGACTTATTCCGCCTTGATAGTAGGACAGTAGTTGGTGAGATGCTCTGATTACCGCTGCCACTTGCCTTTTACTGACCGTATTCCTAGTGAGCGGTACGCCGTTGCTTCCTGGCACCAAAAGCTCGCCCCGGGGCCGGTGTATTGCAATATGCAGATGCTGACAGGGATTGACGAATAGGCGGTACGGGCGCTTTGGGGACGGGCCTGACGGCCGCCGTCCTAGAGGGTGGCGCCGATGTAGTCTGCCTCGACATATTCGACACTCCCAAGGAGGCCGACTGGGGTATACAGCTACCTTTCCTCGACCGTTTCTCGTGAGCTGTGAACTGACACAAGCCTGCAGCTCCTGTCAAAGCTGTCGCTGAGAAATTCGGCACGGTGCTCTCGTACTACAAGTGCAATGTGGTTGACGCGCAAGAGGTCGCCGACACGTTCGCCAAGTTTGTCCCGACACTGCGGCACCCGATCCGCGGCCTGGTGACGTGCGTCGGCATATCCATCAACGGTCCCGCCACTGACCTCTTGGCCGAGAGCTACCGGAAAGTGATGGATGTCAATGTTACCGGGACGTTTCTGATCGCGCAGGCTGTTGCCAAGGAGGTTATCAAACACGGCCAGTCGGCGAGCATGGTGCTGGTAGCGAGCATAAGTGGGCAGATCGCAAACAAGGTGAGTCTCGGGGCTGCAAGTTTGTCACCGGTTCTCCGTCCTCCGCATCCGCGAGCTAACCGGCTCCGCCTGGCGCACAGGGAACTGATAACTCCGCATACAATCCGTCCAAGGCTGCGGTGATCCAGCTAGCTCGATCCCTGGCCTCCGAGTGGGGATCGCGGATCGGAATTCCTCTTATTCGCGTCAATACGTTGTCGCCCGGATTTATCCGCACAGCCGCCCTCCAGGTGGCCCTAGACCGGCCTGGGCTGGAGGAGGCGGTTACAGGTGACAGCATGCTGTACCGGCTGAGTAACGTAGATGAATACCGCGCTCCTGTCCTGTTTATGCTGAGTGACGGGAGCAGCTACATGACGGGTGCTGATCTGCGGGTCGATGGAGGCATGTGCGCTTGGTAGATTTATTAATATCATTCGTACTGTTACCAACCATGCCTGGAACGTATCGCAAGTGAATTGTGCGACCTACAAGGCGGCCTTCTAATACAGCGTAACTTGAGGGGTATCAGAGGCATAGCCTAACTACAGGCTGTGTGACATCGTAAGTGAAATGAGAAAGGTTAAGTCACGCTCTTGTGCGTAATCTCGTGGCCGATGTATCCCTGACACATTTGGTCGGGGTTCTCATCACCACATGATAAAGTCGACTAGCCCCTTGTTTCTGCAACCTGTGGCTCCTACCGTCGCAATCCTGCATATTGGTATTCCTTTTGCCCGAGAGCCTGGACTCTTGTGAAGCCTAGAAGCATCTTGGGATCGGGATGTCCGTCGGGAAGGAGAAAGCGCCTGCGAAACGGTGCTATCTAAGGGACTGTTCAGCTGCCACCGTTACAGTACCTCGCTGCACTTGGCAGTCCAACCTGTGGCTGGGGTACTGCACCTCCACATGAGTATCCCCCACCGGTTACCCCCTCGCTCTCTCAAGCGGAGGAAGGGTATGGGCAGGACGGTTCCAGACTATGCTAATTTGCTAGCTGGGGTGATGGGTCGGCTACTGATAAGAGCGGAGTCTCCATCAGCCACTAGTTACTTGACTGTGTTACTAGCCACTGGGCCGATAGCACCGGAACCGGCACAAGCCCGCCTCAAGACTTTATTGGGGAATAACCGATTGATGATACTCCGAAAAATGTCCAGTGAGTTAAACGTATTGCGAGTAACACATTGCCGTTGTCTTGGTCGCCTTAGACCCTATTTCCCGCACAGGCGACATAGGGTTAACCATCCCCCCCTCTTTATATAAAAAAAAAAAAAAAAAAAAAAAAAGAAACTGGGGACGAGCGTGGGGACTGACTAAGGTACGTACGCGGGCGAGGTGACAAATAAAGGCAAATAGCACTTGATGATAACACAGAATAGTGGCGATCAGAGTGACGAAGAATCCGCTATATTTATCGTATTCACACTCAGGGGTACTATCGCGTAGAGAACACGACTTTCTGTCGCTTATACTAGATACTTCCAGGGTTACTGTGCACTCTGGCCATGGCCCGTATAGATACCCCACGTGACGCTCGAGGAACTACAGCCGCCCACTTCCCGTTAAGAAGATGCAGTATAATAGGGATATTGTATCTAGATAGTAACTGGTCATTCTCTTGCGGCTCTTACGACCATGCTCAGTAGATAGAACCAGATCAGCGCTAACGCACCTAGTTCTGTCTTCCCGGTACGTCGGGGCTCGGAGTACACATAGTAGGATTCCTTCCCTAATTTGGATGTGACAGGGGTCTGCATTACCTAGTCGGCCCATGGTCGGTATCGGGCGGGCGGCAGCCGTGGCCGTCGGCGCTCCTGTTTGTTACTGTCATCGGGGTATGCTATGTCGAGAGATGGGATGTACAAGCGGATACGTCGCCATTCGTGATTCCTTGGTAAGCTGCTTTATAGTACTAGGAGATAGAGTCAAAGCCACTTTTGTCACGCTTCGTCCTTCGTCATCGGGGCAAAGTTAGGGGCTTCTCTAACCCGGTTGTGCTGGGGTGATGAGGTTTGATCATACTGGCAACAGGTACTACAGGGCTTCAGCAACATGCTTAGTGCTCGTATCAACAACTCCTGCAGCGCGTGTATCTCGCGTACCATACCATGTATGAATCGTTCCATTCATTACTTTACGTGACCTACTTAAGATACTCGGGTCTCGTAGGATCTTTTCCGAATGAAGAGAAGCATGCCTTCTCAATAGAGCGACATAGAGACACCTAAATTACACCAGAAAATATCATAGTTCAGGCAGTACGGTTACTAAACGAAAAAGTATCGTGTGTCATGGTAAAAGGGATATTTGACCGCTAAACTGCATTGCTATGCTTAATCCGACATGAATCGTAACCTATTGTGAACATGAATCGTAACCCATTGTAAACACTGACGCCCGAGAAACCCACTTCTTAGTCAATATTCCATTCATGGTCTGAGTTTCGCACATATGCGCTCAAACCCAGGATATCTCCCGTCAGGTTCGCCTTAACTTCACCATTTCCGAGGAAGGCAAACCGGTTGCCGTATCTGTACGTGATCTTGTAGTCCTCGAACCGAGGCTCCTTGATGCTCTTGATGTGGTGAATCGTCTAGGTATACATGTCAGCTACATTCGTCTCGCCCATGAGCCTCGCGAGAGTGGGGGAATACTTACGCCTCCAGGCCAGTTGTAGACGCGGTTCTTCAGCTTACCGTCCTTGTACCAACTCCGGCAGTCGTCACTGAACACAGTGGCCTTGTGGAACTCGTCAAAGTGCTCATAGAGGTCATCGGTGGCATCCTGCGTGACCTCGATGGCCTTGATGTTCTCGTGCTGAATCTTCTTTATCACCTTGACGCTGTACTCAATTCCGGCCTCAATAGACGGGAGCAAGCTGCCGGACGCCCAGGTAGAACCCGGGCCAGCAATGGTGAAGAAGTTGGGGAAGCGAGGCGCCGAGACGCCGAGGTACATGTTGGCGTGCTCGCCCCAGTCCTCATTCAGGCTCGTACCCTTCGCATTGTAGAGCTGGAAGGCCGGACGGAAAGCGGGCTTGAACCCTGTGGCGCAGACAAGGATATCAAACTTGTGATGCTCGCCGTCCGCGGTGATAAGCCCGTCCGCGGTAACATGATCCAGATCGCCAAGCACGGGGCGAACATTTTCCATGCCAAGGCACTCGAGATAGTTGTCTCCAGGCGAAACCCTTCGGCAGCCGGGAGCCCTGTCAAAGTTTATTAGTACCGGTGTTCGTATTTGAGCATGCATGCGCCGGAGAGATTGCTTACCACTTCGGGATGAGGAACCTTTTCAAGGCTTCGTTTCCGGGTCCTATCCTCCGCTCCATTTCGCGGGTCATCGTCTCGCGTACGCCATCCGAGTCCTGGGAGCCCTGAATGTAAGTTCCGTAGATGTCGTTGAACTCGGCCTCCAGTTTTCTCCGGAACATTAAGTAGTACTCGGGGTCATCCCGGAACTTGGTCTTCTCCTCCTCGGTGAACTCGTGCTGACCGCTGCTTGCGTCTGACTTCTCACCCTTCCTCAGGCCCTCTAGCGCACTCGACCCAAATGGTGATGAGACCCATGTGGGCGACCGCATGAAAACGGTGAGGTGCTTGGCCACCTTCTGTAGGGCAGGGGTCAGCTGGATGCCGGTGCTGCCGTTGCCGATCAGCCCCACGGTTTTGCCCTCGAAATCGATCGATGAGTCCCAAGTAGCGGAGTGCATCTTGGGCCCCGCAAAGTCATGCAGGCCCGGAACGTCCGGCCACTGCCAGTTGTTGAGGATACCAGCGGCGTTGATAAGCACGTGGCACCAATCCTCCGAGATCTCCTTTGTCATTTGGTCCTGGGTCTTGACGTTCCAGATACCTTTCGCGGCGTCCCAGCGGCCCTCAACAAGCTTGGTGTTGAACTTAACGTACTTCTTACAGTCATTCTTCTCGGCAAAGTTCTCAAAATACTGGCGAATCTCCGGCCCGTACGCATAATAATGTGTCCAATCCCATTTCTGGTCCCATGAGTAGGTGTAAAGGCAGGACGGGGTATCGCAGGCCACACCAGGGTAACTTTAAAGTTCTTATGTCAGATCCCTAAATCCGGCCTTGATTGTTGACATGGGAAAAGGGGCATGGCCATGATGTCTTACGTATTCTCGAACCAGGTACCTCCAACGCCGCCATTCTTTTCAAAAATGGTAAGCTCCCAGCTGCCGGGCTCCAGCATCTTGTTCTGTACTCTAGTCAGGCTTCCGCTTCCTATTCTACGGCTGGGCGAACGGCCGATGCGTACCATCTTGTAGCTCACACATAACCCTGCGGCGCCGGCGCCGACGCAGGCTACCCTCAACTTGGTCGGCTTGGAATGGTACTGATCCAGGACCCGATAGGGGGTCGACAATACGGGATAATCAAAGTTGGTAGTGACGCCGTTGACCTGGGCTTCGGCAGCCTTCTGCCTCTCCCTGTAGGCGCCGTACGCGCTCTGGCCGGTCGGCCCGCCTTTGCCGCCGAGCGCATTGCCGCTCAGTGTAGGACCCCTGATGGGGCCATTGACTGGGACGTCCAGTCCAGCTGCAGTGTGTACCATGGTGACAGGGAAGTAGACGGAGCTTAAAGATAGGGTTGTCACTTAGGGGTATCGGCACGTAGCGAAGATGACAGATGGGCACGGGAGCATCCAGTAGTCCTGCAGAAACAAGTTGTCCTTGGAGACTTTAAAAGAGACTTGAGGAGTCAACTGGAGTCCGCTACATCGCGTCCCCATCACGCCACCTGACGGGACGCGAATGAGCGACATTGGATCCGACGGCATGGATACGGAGCGTGGCGGTCCCCCGTCCAGTTGACCGTTATCGAACACTGCAGACCACGATTCCCCCGCTGTAGTGGTATTTCCGGCCCAGTCCCGCACCCAACTTCCTCCCATACTGTCCTAGCGCTGTGCGCGTCATACCCACACCACATCTGGCATCCCGTCGGCATTGCGGAGCCTCCATAGGTTGGCCGGCTGCCAAGGGCAAGATAAGCGATCTCTCTGATATGGATTAGGCTCCGCCAACTAGGAGGCGGGGGTTATCCTAGTGCAAGCCTCCTTAGCCGCGTTGCTGCCACTAGTGTGATGTTCCCCGGACGTGCGCGGGTTTAGCGGGCCATGGCTGTTTCGTCGGAAGACGCCAATCTATCCGATCGATTCGGACCCGGGATCTGAGGTCGGCCCCAATATGCCAGAGCAAGCCACGTCTCCCTTGACACGATATTTGGAGCGATGGATGTCTGCAAATAAAGTAGACAGTGGAGCAAGCTACGAAGTTAATCAAGGTCCTGTGAAGCCGGTTGCATGGGGCAAGCACCGAGACTTGCAGCATGACCATATTGGTGCCACGCTTCACGCGTCTACAAAGCCAGCTTCGACCTAATTGGAAGATAAAGATATCCTGTGTTCCAAAGGAGCCCCCAACTCATCTAAGAAATATTGTGTTTGGTTTGGGAAAATGTGACTGCATCATTATACTGAGAATATAGAAATATGCCCAGACTATCTTGTTGTTCCTGACAAGGCGTGGTTGTTAGGCAATTTGCGCTATAGCAATCGCAGCTATAGCTTTACTTTCACTAACTATAGCAAATTTGATGGGAACAGAAGGTAAGAGCCAAGCAGCTGATCTTGGCAATGCTTTCATTCGATGTCTAAGCGGGGTTGGGAAGGGCGGGACGTAACGTAGGATTGCAGATAACTGAGTAATACGAGAGTGCAAAGCCAGCACCGAGAGGAATTGTCTTTAACTGCCTGTCCGGTATGCAGGAGACTAGAAACATCGCCAACAAGACGTATCGCCTAACCATCATACGGAGTGACTGCGATGAGACTTAGCGGCTGGATGGTGCATCTGTCTTGGGGTGCGTGTGTGACCTACGCACTCCAACTGCTCCCGCCACCCACCGAATCCCTGGCCCAGACCGCCTTAAACCTAAGCAGTCAACCTTGGAGCTCGGGAACTACAGGTCGTTCTGTTGATTTGGCTACGCGCTCCCGAACAATCTGTATCGACAAAGGTCTAGCCTTCCGAAGAGATACGGGGGGTCTGACGCTCATCCCGCCCACCGGATTGGAGTTCGCCCAGCTCTTTGCCAATGACTTGACTGCGCTCTCGGGCACCACGTGGACAGTCCAGCTCCAGACCGACGAATCCAACTCGGCATGCCGTCGGGGGATTGTGCTAGGCACGAGCTCGATAAATGCGACCTATGAAAACGGCACCCCGACTGAGGAGGGGTACGAGCTCCGTGTATCCGATGAAGGAATCTTCATCGGCGGGACAGGGGCTAGAGGTATCTGGTGGGGAACCCGGACCCTGCTCCAGATGCTGCTCATCCACCGTGGTACGCTCCCCATTGGCCAGCATATCGACTACCCAGCCTATGCCACCAGGGGCTACATGCTTGACGCCGGGCGAAAGTGGTACTCGCCGTCGTTCCTCAAGGAAGTCTGCGTCTACGCTTCCTTCTTCAAGATCTCCGAGTTTCATTACCACCTGAGCGACAATTACCCCCTGAACCGGGGCCACAACGAGACATGGCAGAAGGTGTATTCGCAGTTCGCGCTACGGCCCGAGGATCCGGCTCTCGCATGGATCACCGAGCGAGAGAACGAGACGCTGTCGCGCAGAGACTTTGAAGACCTGCAGAGCCACTGCGCAGCGCGGGGCGTAACCGTGATCCCCGAGATCGAGGCGCCCGGCCATTCTTTGTACATCACCAAGCACAAGCCCGAACTAGCACTGACCAAGAAGGACTTGCTGAACCTAACACACCCGGACACCATCCCCACTGTACAGAGCATCTGGGCTGAGTTTCTGCCCTGGTTCCAGACCAAGGAGGTGCACATCGGTGCAGATGAGTACGACGCAACACTTTCCGATGTGTACATTTCCTTCGTGAACGAGATGGCAGCCTTTGTCAACCAGACTGCAGGGAAGCGTGTGCGGATCTGGGGCACCGAAGAGCCGTCGCAGGACCGTGAGATCGCGAAGGAGGTGATCATCCAGCACTGGCAGCTGGGGCAGTCCGACCCCGTCGCCCTGGCAGAAGCCGGCTACGACATCATCAACTCTGAAGACTGGTGGGCATACATGTCGCTGAAAAACGACCACATGCCCATACTCCCCGCGCCGTACGCCCAGTTCTTTAACGAGAGCCGCATCTTCCGCTTCGCCAACCAGGAGGGCTGGCAGTGGAGCCCGAATGACATTGACGCGTACAACCCGCAGCGCCAAATGCCAGTGGGGGCGGCAAGAAACAAGGGCGCTATCTTGGCAGCTTGGAACGACAACGGTCCGGATGCCTCAACGCAGCTCGAGGCGTACTATGCCATGCGCCGGGGCATCCCCCTCGTCGCATCGAGGGCATGGTCCGGTGTGCGTGGACCGCTGCTGGTCGAGACCGAGCTGGACCCTAGCGTCGACTTCTTTTCGCCGCACGCCCCAGCGCAGAACCTTGACCGGGTAGTGCCATCGAAAGCTGGCTCAGAGCCACTGCTGACGTGGGAACGTGATGGGGGCATAGGTAGCGAGAACAGCACCGTGTCACTTGGGTACGGGAGCAAAGGGCTCAACTATACACTTACGCTCGATATCACGGGGCCATTCGAGCTCGTCGGCCCAGACAATGCTCTCTTTTTAGATTCATCAGGCAGTCTTGTCTTTACATCTGATGGCTGGCCGTACCCTCTACGGTCGGTGTCTAGCCACGATGCTCTTCATCTCGATCCCGGAATGCCTGGCCGAATTTGGACTAATGTGACGTCCTCGGCGCACGTTCCGGTCATAGTTTCGACGCCAGCCCGCATTGTAATCGTGACGGAAGCCACAGGCGGTAGCCGAGTATGGTTGAATGGGAAGTTCGCGGGGAGGTTCGAAGTGTTTGTGTTTGGTGGGAGAAACACGCTCTTCAGCTGGAGTCAGATGGCATTCGTTGCGCCATTAGATACTCTTAGGGGTGGAATTCAGAGACTTGTCTTAGAAGACGCCGTGAAACTGCCATGTCGGGCCAGAGACTAGATTGAGGGCGTACAAAGGGGTAGGGTACCTCTCTGATTGGAAGTGTTTATAATGCTTCCTAGGCCTTGCCGACCAGACAAGAACATGGGCCATCTACCTTAAAGATGTGATCTAGAGACTCTATGCCTGGGTTACCATGGACCCGCTGGCGGGCAATACAGGCAGTCTGATCATATATATAACGGCCACTCACCACACTAGGTTCACGAAGTCTGAATTGTGTACTGGTGCCACCGGCACCACATTGAAGCTTCAAAGAGGACTGGCCTTGCTTTACGCGATAAATACGCCGGCGTGACGAACTAACATAAATCTATGTCTATAGGACTAGAAACAGCATTTAGAAAGGCCCTCGCACGTTCGAGAACTACCGCCCTCTGGCTCTTTGTAGAATTAAATCCGCTGCCTGTTTGGAGTCAATTTCTTTTGGGATCGGCCTAGGATTATGCTGATTAACTTGCCTTTTCTCCGATCGCATACGCGGTAGAGCTGGTGTGGGCGCCTGGAATTAGCGTGATGATAGAGTTGTCGGCGATGCTGAGTTTCAGTGTCCCGTAGACGGCAAGGTCCGATCCGACAACACCACCAAGCTCGAGCGGAGCCAGTGCTGCTGTGCCTGATAGATGCCCGTTGCTCGAGGTGGTGTTCCGTCTAATAAACGCCTCTAGCTCGGCATCACTAGCATTCAAAGCCGGCTGGATCCATTCGGGGCTGAGTGTTGCCTGCATTGCTGTGCACCGGGGCCGATTAGCAAATACTCTAGTTTGGCACGATTCTGGTTCACCAGCCTTCGCTTCCGTAGAATTTCCTCTCAAATCGGATGAGCTCTGTCATTATTGCGAGGTCGACCGGGTTACTCAGAGTCCGGTAGTTAACGATCGGCTCTTTATCCCCACGGCCGCTGATATCGACTCCGTCATCGTCTGGCCTGATGAGGATGGTACCCCGGCTGAATGGCTTCAAGAAGATGGGAGTCACATAGGCACCACCGGTGAAGAGGAGCTCGAAGACCGCGGAGCCCAGGGATTCGAGCTGCTGAAGCCGCGCCTTGGTCTGCTCAACATACCCGGCAACAACGGTGGGATGAACTCCGACAGGGAGATGCGCTGCAGGATCCTGAGAGCGGATCGATGCGCGAATAGTTGCGGCTCGCTCGGACATAACAGAGAGGGGCACCCATGCTCCGCTGTTGACGTTGGAAGTATAAGGACCTCCAAGAGTCATGTTAGTTTACCATCTCGAACGCTAGCAAGCATGAGACCGCACGGCGCAGACTCACCAGTCTGATTTGCGTCCCAAAGAACCAGCGCTTTCGCCTGAAATGCTGGGTCCATTGCCAGCGTGGTCGCGTTCGGGACCACAGGGTTGCGATCTAAAAGTGCTTAGCAAGCGAAAGCGCAAGTTAGGATAGGAGCTGGGGAAGTGCTGACAATTAAAGGTGAGCATAAACCACGCGTGATCTTGCAAGTTGTAGCCAACTCCGGGTAGCTCAATCTTGACGTGGACGCCGGCATTCTCCAGAGTGTCTCTTGGACCAATACCGGAACGCTGGAGAATCTGGGGTGTGTGGACGGCTCCAGCCGAGAGAATCACCTCCATCTTCGCGCGAATAGAGCGCGGGGTGCTGGGCAGCGGCCCATCTCGCGGGACAACCACTACGCCTTGGGCCTCCCAAGCGCGCTTCGGTGATGGTCGGTCGAACAGAACCTGAAGCACTCGGTGGGCCGGAAGGATATGGAAGTTGGCGCGTGTAGCCGCGCCGCCTGGGTTGTCGTAGTGCCCTGTCCTCGAATATGACCGAGTCCGATTCGCTGGGTCGATCGAATTTGGGGTATAGAATACGCCTGTCGCGTTCCCGCTGGCTCCTTCGACTGGGAACGTGATGCCCGGCATGGTCTTCCAAGCATCCCATATAATCTCTGTTACTGATTAGCTCCACTGAGCCCTGACGAACCCTTGCGCACTTACTCTGGGCAGGCCACTGGAATGGGGGGTAGCTAGCATGAATCGGAGTAGTGCCGCCGTAGGCAGCCTCTACATCGTAGGTCATCTCGTATTGCGCTGCGACCTCCGGCGTAGGCGGGTGGAAGACGACGCTCTTTTTGAACCAAGGCAGGAGGTTCTTCCAACCCCACTCCTTTTCATACTCTGCTTGGCGCGCTCGCCCAGTTGACCACACCCAGGCATCGTAGTCTTCAGCCGACCCTCGTCCGAAAAACATTCCGTTAACGGCAGAATCCCCGCCGATGACGCAGCCGGCCGCGACGTTCATTGTCCGGTTGTTCAGTTCCGGGATGGGTTCCGACGTAATGTTGTAGAAGCGGGTGGCCGCAGTATAGAACTCGGGGCCGGCAGAGCGACGGGCTGGTGGGCCAGCAACTGCCGTAATCGAGTTCGAGAGGTCATAATACCCATACTCCACCACAAGGACCGAGTAGACGCCTCTCTCACTAAGCCGGTCCCCAACAGTCAGACCTGCAGTGCCCGCTCCCGCTATAATGAAATCGTATTCGCTCTGTAGGTCACTGGGAGCGACAATGCGTGCGTGATCTACGTACGAAGAGCTGCATCGTGCCTTCCCGAGCAGAAAGAGTAGCGAAAGGAACCTAACTAGAATGATAGCATTCATCTCTTCTTGCATAAATGAAGTGTACTAGCGATAGTCATGTCTTCCTCCCGATCGAGGGAGGTCTCTTTATTCTGTAATTTTGCGGCATAGCCAACGTGATGTCTTGTAACCAGTGGTTTCTGCAGGCCTAGCCGTAGATTTTACCAACAGGTGTGTTACATGCATATTCTGGAAATGATTCCACCACGGCCAGGGGTTCGCTGACGTGAGATATCATCTAGGTTGCAACGATATCCCTTCTCAGCGGTATACGCCTATGATGTGACTACCTATATTATACGGCCTCGCGGTCGTGGCACATCCAAGTCCGAACACCAGCAGTGCACTTCGGACTTTTGCACCAATAAAGTGCCTAAAAAAGTTTGCCGGCAGCTGTTGATGATTACTGACCTGCAAAGCAATGGCCTGGTTGAGACGGGTAGCAGGTTGAAAGAATATTGGGTAGGCTTGCATAATATTTATTAGATATTAACTGAGAAGTAACGTTTGGATTAATATTGGGAGGTTTATCTTCATCCCATGCATTATTACTTGTAGAGGGAGACGTCTTGGTCCATTTTAAACAATTCGTTATTCACGTTAAGCACATCGATAGTTCATCCACCCATTTACCTTTGTCCCCTTCGGGGAAACTGAAGCGTTATTTGGTCTGAGATGACCGAAATAGCTAACTGATGTCTTTCGGCTGACTTTCGATTAGTTTCATTATCACTGTCATTCACAGAAATAAAATTGGGGGCACTGAAGTCAATGCTAGAAATATCCCGCAACAAGCTCTTTGGCCCTCGTATGCGATTTCCAATAATGTGCACGCGCGTAGGACTATGGTGTCGGGCAGTTCAGCCTGATGTTACATCGAATCTGCAATAGGACATGACGTGACAACCGGCAGCCATATCAAGGAGGGGTAACGACCTGGCAGAATGGTTGCCACACAACACTATGCTTCACCAAATGTGGGCGAGCGATTGAGGATGAAACCTCTTCTCTTGAGTCTGTTCACCTTCCTGGTGGGCGCTGCTCCCCGCAGCACAGTTCGTCGTCAGGTCTCTCAGCTTCGCGAAAGTTATGACTTCATCATCGCCGGCGCCGGCACGGCCGGTCTTACCATAGCCGACCGTCTGAGCGAGGCGTTCACGAACAGTAAGCGACTTTATTGGGCCAATCAACCGGCCGTTTTCTACGCGATGCTAAGACTCCGCCGTAGAGACCGTCCTCGTGATCGAGTACGGCGTGATTGAGGAGACTCCAGGAACCTTTGACCCGCCTCAGCGCATCTTTGGCGCCACTGGGGGGCTTGCGAGCTCGTTTCGGTTCAACTCCCTCCCTATAGCCGATTTCGGGAATAAGACTGCCCTCGTGCTTGCCGGCAAAGTCGTCGGTGGAAGTAGCGCGGTGAACGGCATGTTCTTCGACCGTGGCTCACGCTTCGACTACGATGCATGGGCTCAAGTGGGTAGTCCCGAATTCAACTCCCATGACGAACGTTGGGATTGGGACGGACTATTCCGTTACTTCAAGAAGGCATGAAATTTATATATTATGTGAGTATTGCGGAGCTAACAGCACCGTGAAGAGTGTTACATTCACCGAGCCTTCGGCTACGAGTGTCCATAAGTACGGATATACCTGGGACGAGCGCGCCTTTGGGGGGTCAACACCGATCTTCTCCAGCTATCCCCCTTTCTTATGGGGAGATCACCTTGTTGTGAGGGATGCTTGGAGGGAGATGGGAATTCTGGAACGCAAAGAATGTGCTGGGGGTTACAAGGATGGGCTCTGCTGGATCCCAATTTCGGAACACCCGGTGACGTCAAAACGCTCTCATTCCGGGGTGGGACATTACGCTGTCGTCAATGCCACCCGTAAAAATTACGACCTTTTCGTCAAGCATCAAGTAATCAGGGTCGTTTACCCAAATGGTTTGGCATCAGGGCCGCCTCTAGTGGAGGTTCGGAGCCTCGACGACGGCCGGGTTTTCAATGTATCGTCCAAGGGAGAAGTAATTATCTCGGCAGGAGCGCTCCACACGCCAACTATCCTGCAGAGAAGCGGCATTGGGCCAGCATCATTCCTGCGCACCGCCAACATCCCTGTAATTCTTGACCTTCCTGGCGTTGGCTCAAATTTCCAGGACCACGGCGGTCCAGGCATTACTTGGAATTGTACAAGCCTAGTTTCCCACTCTTATGTTAACATAACAAAGACATGCTAACGAAGGCCATCTCAACAGATACCGAACCTGGTAATTTCTCACCATTACCATCAGACATGCTGACCGATACATTTGCTGCCGAAGCCGTGGAACAGTTTAACCAACGGCCAGCGCAGGGGCCATATACCCTAGCCATGTCCAACACTGGTATATTCATCCCTCTGGCTAACATGACCAACAAGTACGAAGAAGTAATTAAAAGCATACGTACGATGGTCATAGACGGCTCTGCAGCATCATATCTGCCCGCAGACTACAGATCGGACCCGACAATGGTTGCTGGATACAAGCACCAGCTTGCAACTATTGCTGACCTGTTAGAGAACAAAGAAGCTCCAAGCCTAGAGAGCGCCTTTACCACAGGGGGCTCTGTTCGAGCCGTTCTTCTCCATCCCCTCAGCCGTGGCACCGTGCGCCTCAATCTGTCCGATCCTCTCGAGCAACCCATCCTCGACTATCGCACTGCTTCTAATCCAATAGACTCCGACATCAATCTCGTCCATACAAAATACCTCCGTGGGATGATCGACACACCAACCATGCAAAGCTACGGGGCATATGAGATCACTCCTGGAGCCTCAGTCCAAAGCGACGAGGACCTTCGCCAGTTCATCAAGGATGACATGATATTTTCTTACATGCATCCCTGCTGCACTGCGGCGATGATCCCGAGAGAGAAAGGAGGAGTGGTGGGACCTGACCTGAGAGTCCATGGCGCAAACGGTCTTCGGGTCGTGGATATAAGTATCCTCCCGTTGCTTCCGAGCTCGCATCTCTCGGCGACGGCATACGCAGTTGGTGAGAAGGTACTGGTTATCCCACTTATATCTGCATTGATTCCTCTTCTAATGTTGCTAGGCCGCGGAAATTATTATCCAGCACTGGGCGAAGCGAATGGTCTAGTTAGATGGCATTTATCACAACGAGCAGTTGGCAAGACGTAGAGAAGTAAGGCCTAGGTTATTCTATGGTGTGCTTCGATGGTAGAACTTGGCTCTAGAGTGCATAGATTGTAAAAGACTCGATGAAGGAATCTCATTTCATGTGTTAGGGAACCGGGTTAGTCTCAACTCGCCTCCTATTGCCTGAGACAAAATCTATGTTTGCTGCTCCGTGGCTTTGACATAGAGCTACAAGTTGCCGAGAAAGGAATATAGTAAGCAATATGTGAGAATTTAGAGCTGAAGGATGCTATTCATATCATCTATCAGCGCAGTTTCATACGCATAGTCAAAGCCATCAAAGAGCGCTTGTTGACTAGAGGTAATTGCAGCAGCCCCTTCATCCGACCACGCGATGGCGCTGGAAGCACCTGTTAGATTTGTACCAAAATATGACACGTCGCCATCAGAGCTAAGCTGAGGTTTGAACGGCGGGTCAAATTGCTTCCTTGAAAGGCGGTCCCAGTCTATGTCGGCCATTGCGGGATGGTCCTTGAGCTCTTTGCAGCCGTGGTCGGCACCGAGACGGACTTTAGGGTTTCTGTGCAACAGCACTTTGATAAACGACTTGAACTCGGCTGATACCCGGTTTCGGGGAAATCGGACCTTCTCCATGCATATCTTCTTGCAGATCTCCTGCGCGTCCTCGCCGTAGAAGGGATTCCAGCCGCAAGAGAGTTCGAATGCGACCACCCCAAGGGACCAAAAGTCCACAACTGGCGTATATCCCCCGGAGTCGAGGTAAAGTTCTGGTGCTATGAATTCGTTGACTTCTGAAAGTCCCACGCCTCCCCCCAACCCGCGGATATTATCAATAGCGAGGCCAAAATCTACAAGAACAATGTGTCCATCCGCGCCCAGAAGGATATCCTCGGGTCTCAGGCTGCAGTGGATGATGCCGTGCTCATGTAAGTTTTGTAGGGCGAGAATCACTTCCGCGATGTAAAATTTAGCAGTCGCTTCGTCGAAGAATCCCTTTTCTTGCCGCAGCTGGTGAGAACTCAAATCGCCGCCCGCGTGGAAGTCCATAACTAAGTGCAACGTAGTCGTGGTTTGGAAGGCAAACTTCAGATTTGTTACGAATGAACAGCCCGATACTGTGGCAAGGATTGTCCGTTCGCGTAGTGCATCGTGCTTGTTGAGGATTTTCTCTTTACGAAAGACTTTCATGGCATATAGCCGTTTGGTGTCCCTCTTTCGAACCTGGTACACTCGCCCGCGACTCCCCTTTCCGATAAGATGCAAGATCTCGAAATCCTCCGGCCGATACATAACTTCCGTCGAGGAACGACAGATGTATTGTACAAAGATTTCGCCAACGAGTGGCATCTTGCGCTTTGATGTATTGGAGGCATCCATTAGCCGTAACCAGCCGTGAAAAGGTTTGTCTAATGATGGGCGAATTCTGGCAGTTCCTATTGCCTGTTGATTTTGATCATAGACGGCGAGGTTGATATCAGGTTCTAAGGTGGTTGCATTGCTATGCGATATCAGCAATGTACGTAGACAATACAACGGGCGTCGGCATAAATACACTCACAAAACTGCTTCGAGATTCCAACTCACAGCGGCCGTAGGGTTCTCATCTTCGCCGGGGAGACTCATGTCTCTGGAAAGCTGGCTAGGCGTGGTGACGATAGTTCCTGGACCAACAATACTGCTGGTGTGCTCCTCGGTGACACTAGAATCGTCGGAAATATGGTTTGATACTGTGATATCTCTCGAATCGAATACTTGGCCTTCCAACGTGGCCAGCAGGAATGGCTGGAGGAACGACTCCAAGCCCTTGGTTTTGTTGACCTTGACTAGAACCGTCCATCCCTTGTTCCCGAAGCAAGCATCTAGGCTGAGTCTATAGGACGCTAGCTTCTTTCGAAATTCATCGTAAACCGGCTCTTTGCTAGAATTTTCGGCACCGCGTGCCTCTGAAGAAAATTGCTTGAAGCTTTCTTCCAGTTCACCGTGAAGCCGAACAAGAGGCATATAGTGGTCAACTAGGCTTTAGTTAGTTATATATTCCAAGCCGTATATGGGAAGACATTAATCCTACCGCTATCCTTTCCTGTATGGTCAGCGCGCTCATAATGCCGAACCCTGCTGAGGAAGGCGTTTAAAGCCTCCTCGCAGTGCTTCGTAGCAATTCCAGCATCGGCCTTCCGCCGAAGCATAAACGAAGGCTGTTTGAACAAGTCATCTGGTAGATACTTCGTGGCGAGGGCGAGTATTTCTTGCAGGGCTTGTTCTATTGTTGCCTCGTCTGATATTTGCGAGCTAGCCGAGCCAGGTGAGCCGGCCCGTGAGCCAGACCCGCGTCTGGAGCGGAGAGAGTCGCGAATGAACCGACTAAGGCGCGACCCTTCCTGCGAAGTCGATGAAGAAGCCTTTTTAGGACCCATTGCAGTGTGCCCTCTATCAAGCTGCCGCTTCGTTTGCTACCGGCGTCCCGAAAACAATACCCGGAGATAATATTTCTGATACTGTGCGGGGGGAGAGCAGGAGACCGAACGCCACGTGCGGCTGGCCACTTCCTAACGGGTACTCTAGCCAACTTAGCTTGGTGGATTTTGAATGGCTCTGCACAGCCTCAACGCCAGCTGAGATAGCCCTCGCGAACTTGCCAAATCGCTCAATGTGCTGGTCGTCTGGGAATACAGTGTAATTATGGCAGCATTAAGCCCAGGGGTAGAATTTAAATGATACCGATATGTCAACATGGGTCTCAATAGGTGGATTTGGACGACTGGTGTGACAGATTCCGGTAATAAATCGTTTACGGCGTATGTTGGAAAGGCACCTGTGCCTGTCTTCTCTGCTTTTTGTGGCTAGTTACTTCCACTAACTATGAATCAGTCCGCTGTGGCGCATGCAGCTCGCAATCGCGTGACCGGGGAGCATCCTCAGCTGGCCAGGCTTTTATCTCACCGCAAATGCTGAGCGTGCAGTTTATATCCCAATCTCATAATTCTGTCCTCTATACAGCAGCGAGAGATCCCAATTTGATCTGCCTCGGGTAATCACGTCGCGAGCGCCTGAGAAGTGAAGTTATCAAGTCTCGCCACGGCGTTTCGCTTCGCATATATTTGCGTGCTCCGTTTACTCTCAGCTATGCGAACAACCAGATTGGAAAGCGACGGGCAAAATCTTATCGGCTATGTCAACAGCTCCCTGGAAAATGAAGAAGAGTTCCACTTTCTTCGGTTTGAGTTCCTCAACCGATTGAACATCGTTAATCTAGAAATCGATCTGGTTCGAATGAAAAGCCAATTCCAGAAGGTCGGCACAGCTTCAGACGAGGAGCTCGAAATCCTTCAGAAGACAATGCACGACTACGGTAAAGCATTATACTACCTTATATGGGCGTGTTCTAGCTGAAGATTGCTAACATCAGAAAGCGGATGCAATCCGAGACTACCAATATTTGAGGAGTAAAAAGAGCATTGACGCGACCGATATGGCTAGCCGGAAACTCCGCCTCCAGAGATTCTTTATGTCCAAGAACGACTTTAAAGATCCATTCCAGTCTCACTACTCTTACTTCAAAGAGAGCGGAAAGCGCATCGATCCGCTTCGCAAGAGTTTGATGCGCAGGTTACCCTCTTGGCTGTCCTTTTCGGCCGAGGAGCGCCGGCAACGCCAAAAGGAATATCATGAGGGAGCGCCGCCCAATGAAGTCTCCAGATTTGTCGACGGGCTGGTCCGCTTTGGCATCGCTTTCACCGGAGGAGCATTCCTGGTAGTCCCGATGATCATCATGGTGCTGGACCCATCCCAGACGAAGAGTCTCGTAACCGTCTCGGCTTTCGTTGTTCTCTTCTCCCTCCTGCTGTCTTTGGTGGTACGAGTATCCAATGTGGAGACACTCGTGTCCACTGCAACGTACGCTGCTGTTCTTGTTGTATTCGTGGGAACTAGTACAAATAATCAGTCTACTTGAATCTCCCCCTTCCTTCATTATAATAGCTCTTATTTGAGCGACTCTCCCGTTTGTCATTTCTAGTGGAAGGTGTTGCTTCAATTCCCATTTTCAGTACATTTCCAAATATTGGTGATGGATAAACTTACTAAGAAAGCACCGCAAAAGGAGACTAAGCTCGAGTGTTGCTTCAATAGGAGGAGAAAGAAGAGGGTTTCCCACTCAAACAGGTCTATTTGAAAGGAGCAAGAGTCCTTTTTATTTAGGTATTGTTATCTGTGTGCCTGATACTTGTGGGTGTCAGCTGAGAATCTTGTCACTTTCCACATAATCTTCTCCGTAGAAAAGGTAGAAAAAGTAAAGAAAATAGAAAAAATAGAAAAAAGAGCGCTCATGCTTAAACCAATGGGGTACTACGAGATAAGATCACTTTTTTTAAGATAAATAGATACACGGTACAGGTTTGGTGGTCACCTGACCTCGGCGTTCCATCACCCAGCAACAGTGATAAAAGGGAGTTCATGGGTTTGTTTTAGTATAGAGAGGTGCAGGTGATCTTGGCGCAGTCGTATAGTGAAAACTGTACGGCGGTCGAGTAACCCGCCTACCTCCCAGCTCGGAGGGTTCGAGCCCATGGGTTCGATCCCCGCGATGAGTGGTATTAAAAACACCGGTGCCTACGGGCATTAGGGTTCTGTAGGGCCTCTCTCGCCCGGTTGGTTGCTGGGAAGTGGCGAGGGGTTGAGGATTACAGTTTTGCCAGTCTGGCAATATTTTTTTTTCCCTTCTCAACTCACCTCAGTTGCGCCAAATCTTGGAGTTTTTATTTTCCTACGACCACTAACTGACTAATAATGTACGTGGTCATCTTGATTGCGATTGACTTTTAGTCTTTCCATCACACCGCGGCACTGCCGGCATCAAAATGGTTCCGAGACACTGCCCTCGCTCTCGCGCTCAACAAAAAGCCGAAAGATTATTAACCTAAACTTCACTGATCGTTCGTTACCCCCTGTCATCCTTTCGTCATCTTTTTTTACAAAGCCGCTGAATAATTGGTCCTCTGTCGAGTTATCCCCGAACCTGTGTTACTATTCAATACATATAAGTCAGGATAACATGAACACCCTGTGTATCTGAATTCGAGCAGAAGCAGCTACCAACAAAGCGAACACTAAAGTTCTTTCCTCTCTCCATACTTGGCTTACAAATAGTTTTAACGCCGATATCTCAGCAAACCCCCACAATGTCGTCAAAGCCAGTAGCCCTGATCTTCGGGGTCGGAGCCAACATAGGAACTGCCTTGGTCAACAAGTTTGTGGGAGCCGGTAACCGAGTCGCCGCTGTTTCTCGAAGTGCTGCCGACCCAGCGGCTCCCTCTAACGACGGTACCACTCTGCCGATCCGCGCCGACCTCTCGCAGGCCTCCGAAGTTGCCCCGGTGTTTGAGACAATCCGCAAGACCTGGGGCGTGTCTCCTCGTATTGTTATCTGGAACGCGGCGCGCCTAGCAAGTAGTCCAGGCGGAGGCATGTTCAGCATCCCTGTGAACGAATTTGATGCTGACCTGGCTGTCAACACGACGAGCCCTTGGGTGGCTGCTGGCGAGGCTGTTAAAGGGTGGAAGACCGGCGACAAAGGAGTGTTCATCTACACGGGCAACATCATGGCCAAGGCAATCGTTCCCTATCCTGGGTTTTCTACCCTGGGGTCGAGCAAGAGGGCAACAACATACTGGGTGACCGAGGCAGATAAGGTCTTCGAGGCTGAGGGATGGCGGTGAGTTTCTTTGTTTTTTTCTTTTTATCTCATTCGCTGAAAATCGGGTTGCTAATTTTGATGATAGGTTCTTCTACGCAGACGAGCGGACTGCGCAAGGACTCGGCACTGGCCATCATCCCGGGGCAGAATCACACGCGGAGATGTACATCCAACTCGCAGAGTCTAACAAGGGGCTCCCTTCCTACGTCACTTTTGTGAACGGGAAGCCTCACGAATTTTAAAAGACATATCCTGTGAGCCTTCATGGCTCACTAAATATTAGCAGCTCTGAGAGGAGCTGGGAGATGTCTTTAGTAAACAGTCTATCTAAATGAGTCGTTCCAATGTTATTCAAACGTAGGTTTCAGCCTCTATCCAGAGTAGAGTCTACATCTGTAGCACCATAATGTTTCAAGAACCTACCCCATACGCCCTTGCCGTCAACCTCACCAATGGCCACTGGCCACAGCAGGCGGCCGGCTCCATCTTCCCAGCCGATAGGCAATTCCCCGCCAATCATGGCATCTATCTCGGGGGCTGCAGACATGAACCCCGGATCGACCGAGTTCATTGCCACCCGACGGGTCTTCCACGCGCTGGCGGCTTCCGTCTGAGTGATCATGTTGAGGGCAGCTTTAGACATGTTGGTGTGGACATGCTTTCCCCTCTTAGCCGAGTGGTTTGGATTGAGCTCAAAGAGGCCTTCCCGTGACGAAACGTTGATGATGTACCCAAGAGGTTGCCCTGAGCCGGATTCCTTGTTGTCTGACTGTAAAGCTCCCATTAGAGGCAGAAGTTCACGACAGAGAATCAGCGGCACGAACGTGTTGACCGCATGGGCCGAGATAACGTCTTCGTACGGAATCTCTGACAGGATCTGTACCCAAGAAGATTTGAAGTCGGATTCCATCTCGGTCCTTCCATCATCTTTAACCCCGTCTGGAAGCACCAGGGTATCCTCTGGTTCTTCCCCGAAGCTGAGCGCCTTGGTCTCGGGTGCAGCCTCCAGGGTCAGTGGCGTCACTCCACCACGTATCCGAGGCTGATACGACGTAGGCCCTTCCGGATAGAAAAGCAAGCCGGTGCCTGTCGCCTGTTCCTGGCCCTGCTGCTCCAAGAAAATAGCTCGTTGTTCTTTCTTCAAACTGTCCGTCAACGTCTGTGCCGCGTTATTGACGAGGATATCGAGTGCCTCAACGTTCCATTCTGCTAGCGCCAACCGCGCGGCTCGAACGAGGGCGAATGCGTCCCGCGCTGTCCGAAAGTCTGCACCGACGATCTTCAGTCTGTCCTGCCATGAAAGGAAGTCTGTTTCTTTTGAGTACCGGATGGCGGCATCGTTGGGGTATCTCGTAGATACGATCACCCTCGCGCCGCACCGGAGCAGACGCAGCGCCGTGTAGTAGCCAAGATTTACGCGCGCCCCGGTCACGAGGGCTGTCCGGCCCGGGAGTTTCAGAGAATCCGGAAGTGAAAGACGAAGTCCAGCCAGGTTGAAGTCTCCGCAGGGCCGGCACATTGATTTGTATACTGGGTGCTTATATTTGATGACATAGCGGCATATGTAGCAAAACCGCTGCTGGAAAAAGATGCGTTTGCCTCGGTACTGTGAGACATGTCTATCCCATTCACTTTCTTCCTGCTTGGTTGTAGCCTCTGAGGTCTCAGGTAATCCGTCTTCAGGCCAAGACTGGTCGCGCTGCTGGTCGTCGAGTTGCATGCCATTGGGAGACAGATTGAAGCGGTCATGGATGAGAGTCACGACATGGTCAAGGCTGGTTGACGAGCTTTGTGTTTCTTCTTGGAGAAACCGGAGAACTTTTAAAGTCGTTCCTATTTCAGTCTCTGTTGGTTGCGGTGTATATTTGCTTTCTTTCCGTCGTTGCCCTGGCGTCAATGGCTCGTCCAATTCGGCCGCCAGCTGGTATCCGTCGTCATGTCGGGTCGTGCTCCCTCTCCCCACGTCACCGATAGCCTCGACGATCTGCGAGCGCGCATTTTCATACAGCAGTCGGCCAATGGAAGGATGGAGATTTTGCGCGGGTGGTGCAAGGAACGCTCCGATCTCCGCTGCTTGCTGCGATGAGGCCTTGGGGAGGTAGAGTGCAAGAAGGCTAGGTGCCTTGCCACGTCGTATGCGGTCTTTATCCTGAAGTACTCGTTTGGCGATATCCTCCGGCTTTCCGGAAGCCACGAGGTCCTCGAAGGAGGACATGTCGGTTGTTGTAAATCGGGCTTAGGCTAGGTGCTGTCGGTGTGGCTCGAGAAGATGGGTTAGCCGATTGTGGGTTATCGCACTGCTTCATGTAGACGATCCTTGGTTGGCAGCTAGTCACCACATCCACGACGCAGAATATTCTATATGCTTCTTTCCTGGTCAATTATGTCAAAATGATGTCGATATTGCGCCCTGCGGTTGACTTCCACTTTAGTTTAAGCGGCCTTTTAGGCATCCGTTGACTCACGGACTCCCCTTTTACACCGCCACCGTCGGTAGCACAGGGCTCTCCAATGTCAAAACTCAGGATCGAAATAATTGGTCGCCGCACCGACATGCTCTTGGCAGCCAAAGTGCACCGGGCGGTTGATTTAAAGGAACCACTCAATCCCCGTCGGCATCGAATTCTCGGCGCTCAAACGAGCACCTTCTATGAGAGCAGGTACCTTGGCTATCCACATCCTCCCCGCTCGAAATGACGAGGCTGCGGGTCGTCGCGGGGCAGCTGGAGCAGCTGCCCTTGGAACTCATCGAGCCCATCTTGGTCCAATTGCGCCTCAAAGACATGATGGATCTTGAGGGCTACGCCGGCCCAATTCTGAAAGCAGCGATCCAGGGAAGCCCAGCATGGAAAGGCATTTATCCGCTGCCCGACAGCGAGCAGCAGGCGCTGCTGACCACGCTGTATTTTGACATCGTGAAGCCGCATTCTCAGGCCTTTCAATATGCCCGCCGGGTGCTCTACTGGAAGCCGACCTCGAACTCGTTCGAAGGGCCAGACCTGCTCAAAGCTACAATCTCCGAAGTCCGGCATATATCTGCTGACGACCGCATGCGACGCATCGTAGAGACCGTCGGCGTGCTCTTCTTCCGCTTGATCGATCACACCACGACGTTACCTACGCTCCAGCAGTATAGCGACCAAGTGCCGCCAATCTGGAAGCTCTTGAACCTCACTGATCGCTCCAAAATACACCTGACTGAATCCACTGAGATCCGTGTAGATCAGATGAAGGAGTTCCTCGACTGTGAGTCTCTCCACGTTCCTCTGTCTGGGTGAGCCCGGGATCATGAAGCTAATACAGGTCCGCAGGCTATGTCCCAGCGCAAGTGTTGTTGAATAAAGCTAGGTCAGAAGAGCTTAAGGGGCTCGCCGAACTCTACGAAGCCAATCCAAGCAGACTAAAATCCGCCTTGGGGCCGCAGTCGCGGCGGATCAATTCGGCGCACATAGCCCAAATTCTTCGGCGCGCGTCCAAGAGGACAAGCACTTGCGTGGACTTCGGCCACATGTCTCGTGATGCTGCCTTCAGCCGCTACCTCTTCCGATTCAAACATTGCTACCTGATTCCGTACAACTGGTGTTTGACCTTGTGGCTCAAAGTACTCCATCTTTGCCCAGCCCTCGTCGACGATTCTGGCAACGACGAGGTGCTCGCCTCTGCAATCAAGCGTGTCTCACCATCCGCGTCGCCGCCGTCGGAAGAGATCCGGCAGTGCATCCGGGTCGCCAGGCTAGGCTTGTTCTGGTGCTACCGCAAATGCCCAGCCAAGGAATGTAACGAGAGAACAGGCGGCAGTAACGCAGATCCGTTCGCCGAGTTTCGCCAGTGCGCCCATTACACCTGGGCCTCGGCCGCGGGGAGACCAACGAGGCGGATCCAGTATAACACCGATGGTTCAGCAGCCTTTCTAGCCGACCGGGAATTCAATCCTGAGGCGGTTCCATGCGACCCGCGGGAACTACAGTGGCTCTCTTCATTCACCAAGGCAGTATCATGGATGGAAGAAGCATTTCCGGATGACGCACGTGAGGTGGTCGACGCATGGGCACTAAAGGTGAAGGAAACCGAAGAGAAAGAAGCACGGCAAAGAGAGGTGCGAGCAGATGGCCGTCATGCCAGGAGGATAGAGGCAAAAGCGAGAAGGAAGCATCGATATAATCGTACCCCGGGGAGACGCCCTAACAGACCTTGGACTTTCATTCCCTAAGACTAGAAGGCAGGGAGACGGGTCATACCGAAGCTGCAACGACTAGCAATTCGGCCACCCGTTATACGTGCCTTACGAGGCTACCGATCAAAGGCATTCCTAGCGTCAGTAATACTCCTACAGTATTTCCAAGTGTCACAAATATACAGCCATATAACTAGTTATAGGACAATCTGTGTAATGTGGGGTCTACAAGGGGAACGAACGCGAGCGAGCTGCTCAGCAGCTATATATATACATAAGAGATCCCCCTTGTTCGTTATCCCCTGTCCTTAAAGTGGGTATCCTTTGTGACACAAGGTGATCTAGGGCGATATCTAGAAAGATGGAATTGAGTAAAGACAGTAGAATGTCGTAGACTATTTTCTGCCAAGGCAAGGATGACTTGCCATCGCTAGCCCGCAGGATTTGTGATTCTTTTCGAATTTCAATACTATTGGCTCCAGGCCACTTAGATATAATTCTTGTTATCGGCTGCTTCGGCACCGTAAAAGTCGTCCTGGTCCCAGATAGCATCGCTCGGCGACGCATAGACCACATCCGCGTCCGCCTGGCGGAATCTAGCATCTCCGTCATCAACAAGCTTCCACCCAGCTCGCTCAAACCGCGCGCGAACGCCATTGACCAAATTCGTAAACCGAATATCTATTTCTTTCCCGGCATACTTCTTGATCTCCTCTTTCAGCTCCCCCAGAGCTGTCACGCCAGTAACATCCACGAATGGAACATGGCCGAGATCCCAAACTATGACTCTCAGGGGTGTTTCGGCCACACGGATGCCCTTCGTCCTGCGAAGCATCTCAATCCTCTTTTCAGAGGCCACACTCCATGATCTCTCTTCTGGCGCAGCTGCCAAGTCCGTAGAGCCGCTCGAGGGGTACATCACCTGGACGGCCTCGAGTACACAACTCTTGACTCTGTTGGCATTCGGGAAGAAGATGGCGTTGTCGAACTGCACAACCATTGTTCCGATGGGCACAATACTCTCGAACTTTTCATCGAAAGTGCTAGACCTTTGCGTAGGCTTGCTCGGCCGGGGTTGGAGGTTCGTATAGATCTCGGCCTTCGCAAAAGCCGACCTCAGCATGATGTATCCAACGCTGAATGCCACAGCCACAGCAATACCCGTCTCAGTACCCACGAAAAGCGTGATCCAGAAGGATAGCATCGAAGCTACGAAGTCGGCAAATGATTGGCGCCAGAACTTATAGAATAGCGATACCGGGCCGATGACGTGGATGACAGCCATGATCTAATCCCATCACATTAGTCACACGTGAGTTCCTTGTGAGGAAGAATGCCTCGCTAGTTACTTACAATGATTGCAGACAAAGTTGCCTTGGGGATCCAGAAAAGCGCTCCGGCAAGCTTGTAGAGGGTAAGAAGAACGAAACCAGCGGTGAATAAACCGTTTAGAGGACTCTTCACCCCACACTCGGAGTTGACTGCAGTCCTAGACATTGCGCCACCAACAGACATGGCACCAAAGAGACTGTTGATGGTGTTTGTCACTCCCAGATAGCAGAGTTCTTGGCTAGTGTCGATCGAGTACCCATTCTTTCGGCCGAAGGCGCGGCCAATGGCGAGATGCTCGAGAGCCGCGGCGACCAGCGGAGCGACGCTCTTGGTTGCGACTTTTTGGATCAAATCCATAGACGGTACCTTGGGAGCAATCAAACCATTGGCGGTGACCTTGCTCAGCTCCCAGAGCGGGGTGGCAGGACGGTCTTTGTTGAGAACATAGCTGATGCTCGTGAAGATAAGAAGGACTATAACGGCCCTACTGCTGGATGCGAACTTGATCGCAGCGTTCTTCTTTCCCCATCGCTTGCCGACGAACTCCAGGGCGTACAAAACGACGATGCCTCCAAACCCAATGGCTAAGGTCAAGGGCTTGAACTCTGGTATCCGAGAGAGGACGTTGCTAATAATCGGGGCTGTTCCCGAAGGGACATTGCTGAGCCCTACTAATGAGCCGACTTGACCAAGTAGGATAGTGAGCGCCGCCGCGGACAGAAAGCCCGAGAGGACAGGAACCGATATGTATTCAAGCAAAAATCCGAGTTTCAGAAGTCCGATTAGGAGCGAATATACCCCAACCACAAAGGCCATGGCAGATGCAATGTCCTGCGGGGCAAATCCTTCCTTTGACAAGTCAAGCACGGCTTCAGCGGTCAACAGTCCAAGGATAGAAGTTGGCCCGGTCGAGAGATCTGTACCAAGCTAGTATTAGCATGTATTCAATACCATATTTTAAGAAGCTTCTCGCAGCGTAAACACACCCTTCGAAGTTCCCATGAAGACGTATAGAGCAGCAGGCAGCCAGCTGGAATAGAGCCCAAACTCCCCCGGGATAGTAGCAATTTTGGCGTAGGCCAGCGCCTGTGGGATCATCATAACTCCAATCGTCATACCAGCAATCAAATCGGAGAGAATCCAGCGGGGGTCGTAGGAAGGAAGCCACTGTACAATCGGCACCTTCTCTACTGCATATTGAACAGTGGCGCTGGGGAGCTTCTTGAGGCTTGAGCGGAACGTGGCTGCCGTCCGAGATATGGTCTCGTCCGTTCTCACGTGCTCCTTGACTTTCTCGGTGAATTTCATCGTAGTTGCGGTGATATGGTGATTTGGCAAGAACTTTTGAATGAAGCCGTCGTCTGGAGTACACAAGTTCGCCCGGCCACTGGGTTTATATATCTATTTAAGCTGAATTCTCCCAGCTGCCAACACTTCCCGCAGCAGGGAGCCCATCAGCTGAATTGAAACCCCACATGGCAAAGAGTGTGCCTCTATTCGGAACGACTTTCCACATTCCGGGCTCATAAGACGCCATGAATATTCGAGCACGGTAGCAAATAGGGAAGTCATAGCGATCCATCCCGTATGCCGACAGGCCGGAAGCAAGTTCTCCTGCTTCTACTCTACAGCCAATCGGACCGCACGGCCATTATTCGGCGTTCAGCTTGATACACGGGTCTTTTGCTTGACTTCTGCCGAATGCCACCACACCTGCGGTAGTCATCTAAGAGACACCTACAGGTTTCACCGAGGAGAGATGCCAAGGTATCCAATGCACGTCATTGGAGTGTCTGAATCGTACACGCTCTAGAACCAGTAAAATGTTTCACTAGTACTAATTGCCAGTTCCCCTCACGGGCGCCCTAAAATTGGCTGCGTTTAAGCCAAGCAAAGATCAGGCGAAACAGCGATTTAGGGCTGAGCCACCCACGACTAAGTACCTAGATGGAGGCACGGCAGGATATACAGGGTGTTCGCTTCATCTTATAATAGAAATGAGAATCGAATGAAATATGCAATGAAAGTACTCGGATCAGTCACAGATAGCACCATTGTGCTGGCAGTCGCCTAAGGGGCTCGTTAAGGACGGCCTTGTAGTTCGAATGCTTGCAGCTTGCAGCCCTGAGCCATCTGATAAGCGGAAACACCCTAGACCAAACCTTAATACTTAACGGGACTGAACTCCGAATGGCGCTAGAACACTCTGGGCCATGCTCCCTATATGCGCATGGGCTTTGGATGATGCGCGGGGGCTTCCTTTTGCAGTTAGCTATTGTACCTAGGTACCTTCATAGCGACTCGGAGATATATGACAAGCTTGGAATGGTGGGAGCTGATCAGAAGAATGGAACCTGGGGTATACCCTAGCCGAGTATGACTTGGCAAAGCGATAAGTCTGTGCTAAACTCTTGATGGTGTAGTTCCAGGTTTAGAAAGGGTGGGCTGTAGGTGTTGTAAACGGGCAGTAGGCAGTTTTATTTTTGATCTACCCCGTGCTAGCTCACTTCTTGATTCTAATCCTAGATACCACATGTATGTATATAATAGGGGTGCAGCGGGACGTCATCGGCCGGTTTGAGGTACTTAGTGACGAAGCAATTTGGATGCGTTGTGTGGCTCTAGCCGTCCGAAGTAGGGGCCGCTAGCTACGAGCTGTGAGGAGAAGTATGAAATGACCAAGGGTATTGCTTAATCGGTCGAGCTTGGTTACATACCTGCCCGATGCGATCACCGACTCTACGCTCGATGTTGACGACGTCCTATCGGAAGACTGGTCCGCTGTAGGGAGAGTAAAGACGTAAGAGCGCAGCGTGCGCATAGTAGCTAGCTGAACCACGGGTTCGCAACCAGCAAACTTAATTCGGCCCTTCTCCTTATTCTATAGTGGGCCTGATAATTTTAGACAAAGCTTTCCATTCGTCCGCCATGGAAAAAGAGACGTCAGATGAGCCTCGCCGGTATCATCAACCCCCACTTCACATACCTGCTAGTCGCCTTGTGCGAATACCTCCCGCGCTCGGGGACAACAGTCTTCCCTACGGACTTTCCCGCCACTTCCGCGCGATATCCTGCTATCAGGGTAGTTAGAAACTCGGGCCAAGCCGGCAGTGAGGTCTCGTTCTGCTACAACCCCTCGCGATGATGTCTTTGGCTGGTTTGAGACGGTGGTTGATTCCAACCTTCTATATGAAACTCCTGAGAAACTGGGGATGGAAGATAGATGCTTGTAGCACCTACCATAGTATCGAGGTAGGCACTTGACCGATTAGGAGTGGGAGCAGACGTGACTTCTAGGCTAGAAGATGTGAACAACGTGAGCTGCCTCTGCACCGATAGACTTCCTGGCCATCCAGACGCTCATTTTCCTCTGCATGTAACCGCTTCCTAGAAGCATCATGTAGTATGACCTATTGCCCATATGCTCAAAGCTGCGGTGCTGTTGGCCCTACAGTGTGGTATTCCTATTTCACTAGGAAACACGCCTTCGCAAGGCCGGTACCCTTCGCAACATTGGCAGATATATCCGGCAAGTTACTCATGTTCCTCAAACTAGATTTTTATTTAACTATTATAATCATCTCGCGGTACAATATCAGCTTCAATAGGACTGACCAAGTCTTCAGGCTCCTTTAGCAAAAGAACTTCCTCCTGCCGCAACGTCGAACTGGATACACTCCTTCAAGCCCAGCAGGTTGAAGTGATGCCGAACTCCACCAACGCGCCCCGCCTCAGTAACTTGTGCCCGCCGCTCTTGCTTCAGACCCTTCATCGCCTTCGCAACGCTCTCGAAGACGGGTGCCAGGGAAGTGGCTGGGAATATCACGATCTTGAAGCCCATGCGGCTCGCCTCATCAACGGAGAGGTCAGGAGTGATACCACCGGCCACCATGTTTAACAAGACTGGAGTTGGGGCAAGATCCTCGCAGACCTGGCTACACTGTGCTAAAGTTGTCATTCCTTCCAGAAAGGCAACATCAGCACCGATAGAAATGGCCTTCCGTAGACGTGATATCGCCGCCTCGTATCCAAGCGACTCGAGGCTGTCTGTTCGCGCAATGATCACAATGTCAGACGCCCCTCCAGAAAGCTGCCGCATCTCCTCTCGCGCCATGACAGCTGCCCTGATTCGGCTCAGGTAGACGTCCTCTTCGACCAGCTCCTTGTGTGCAAGATGTCCGCAGCGTTTAGACAACACCTGGTCCTCGAGATGCAGGCCAGCAACGCCTGCGGTGATGTACGCTCGAACTGTCCTGGCGACCATGAGCGCTCCGCCGTAGCCTGTATCGGCGTCTGCAATAAGCGGGACAGTGCGATCCAGAGAGGCGATCATGCCTGCATTGTCGACCATCTCGTTGAGTGTCGCACATCCGAGGTCCGGCATGCCAAGCCGTGATGCCGCAGTTCCGGCACCAGTCATGTACAGACAGTCAAACCCCTCATTCAGGGCAAGGCGAGCAGTGAGACCATCATACACTCCGGGGCATGAGAGAGTTGTTCCCGGTTCTTGCAAGAGGGCACGAAGTCTTGCGGCCGCCGTCCGCCCCGCCTGTCTGGTATCTTTCTTTTCACTCGTCATTTTGCTCCGGCTCGTGTGTGGATACCGTTGGGTCACAAGTACATGTAGGGTCGATGGGATGGAGCGTCTGATACTTAACATGAGATATTGTGGCCGTATCTAGGTAGTACCGCGCCCCCCCTTATCAAGTTAATGTATTAACTGAAAAAATAAAATAATATCACTTTCCTACTGCACTCGGCCGACCTATCGGAAAGAGGCGACGTGGAAGTGGTGGCCGAGAATTCGGGGCTTTCGCCCCTCCCGCAATTTGACTATACTTCGGAGCACCTGAGGTCACTGACGTGCAGAAATCCAAAGGCCCCGTCTTCCTTCTGATATATCGTTTTAATTACTGCTGTGTTCCCAGTTTAGCCGTTTGAAAAACACACATGGGCATTCTATGTTTACAACAGACTAGTGGTTTTTGAGCCAGTCTTATAGTCAAGGCCGAGCAGCGGCGTGAAGAGTGGTTTTACCCACGTCTACGTTCTCCTAAGCCGCAGCTTACAAGAAAAGGAAATGTAGTGTCAATTTGATTGAATGCTATTAGAGCGAGGTATTCCTCTGTGGATCACACCATCAATCACTTAGCCCCGGTATCTTGGTCACTTCCAGAGGCTCTCCAGTTTCCTCAACCGTGACCTTATCAGATGGGATTACGACAGTCAGAAAGCGGCAATACTCCTTGGTAGTGTTTTTCCAGGCATGTAGCGTCCCTCTAGAGCAATTTGCAGCATTAGCATGGGATAGTTCAGTGCCGTCCAGGCTGCTTACTTCTGTATATAAACATCTCCTTCTCGCAACGTCTCTTCGACACCGTCGTCCAGAATGATCTGCATGGAGCCTTTTAAAACTATACCATAATCCAAGCTTTGGTTTCGATGGAGGTGGGGCTCTTGGCCTTCAGCAGTTGGTGGCAAGTCGACGATTTGACACACAATGCCACGCTCGCCCTGACCTCGACGCACATTGTCTGGCGTCAACTCTTCTGCAGAACCTTGGATATTGACTGGGAACCCTCGAGTTCGGTGTATTAGTGTGACACCAAGGGCCGGTGGAGTTATCCCCGATTCTGCAACCGTCTTGGGGAACGGGTTAAAGGGTGTGAGAACCTCGTCATACTCGACAATGGCTTTTCCTGTTTTGGTGTGTCCTGTGACAAGCCGTCGTGTGGTAGGCAGTTCAGTCAGAGAATTCATGTTGTGTTTTTCTTCTTCCTCGTAAATTTTAAGCTAGCTAAGATAGTGGCACGCGCTGGAAGGGTGTCTGAAAAACCTTCGGGTTGGAGCGGTACATGAGCCACTCATAAGCCCAGATGTAGCCTTAGGGAAAGTAACGATAGTCTAGCCATGCTCGCCATGCGCACCCCGCGGCCAAAGTTTCCGGCTTAGCATATGTCGGTTGAGGCGACGTCCAGAGAAATCCCGAATTTTCGGACAAACTATGGCGCACGAGCGTTCTTTAATCGATGAGGTTAGTGCCATTCGGAGTGTCGCGGGCTCGGCGTTACCTGACTACCGCCGACTGGCTGGGACATCGACTACCCCGCCACAGGGCGGGAGTAGGCCCAAGGGAACAGCAGACTTGAGAAGCGAATCGCGTGAGCCATAGCGGCAGTACATCTTGTCACATCACCTTTCGCACCCCAGTTCCGTAGCAACTGCGATTTCTCGGTTCCAACAACAACGGCCGCTTTGCTGATGTTCTTTACGGCAGCACATGTTTCTATAGCTTCCAATGTGTATATCGCATAATTCTAATATAAAATAATGTGTCCAAGCTATCCTTAATATTGCTACCTTGTCGCCTTTACTTTTGCTATAGTGTGCCTCCAGGATCACATAATCCACTTTCGACTCCAAACGAACCATCAACACAATGACCGAAACTATTCTTGCCGAGGTGGACAGCTTCGTCCCTGTGAGACCAACTGGAGAAGACCTTGACTATGCCGACTTGGAGATCTTGGATTTCTCTCTATACAACGACGGCCCCGATGCTAGGCAGCTGTTAGCTAGTCAGGTTCGCAAGGCAATGTCAACTCAGGGCTTTTTTGTCATCGTGAATCACGGAATTGCTGAAGGGGATATCACGCGTATGGTCGACATCGGCCACACCATCCTTACTCGCACTCCACCCGAGGAGAAAGAGAAACTAAAGGCAGACATCATCGGGAAAGGGGAGTACCCCGGCTTCAAGCCACGGGGGCATTGGAAGTCAGCCGGAGTTGACAGGATTGAGAATTTCAACATCAACAGAGACATGAGCCTCCACGAGCAACCCAGCGCGTTGAAGCCGTATCGCTCAGAGATACAAACCTTTGTAGACTCGGTCCACAAGGACGTACTCTACAAGCTACTGCGACTATTCGCTTTAGCTCTCGAGCTGGAATCCGAGGACTTCTTCGTCAAGTTACACAGCTATGAGAAGCACGACGAGTCATGGTTCCGCTGGATGGAATATTACGACGATAACTCGATCTCGGATGAGGCCGGGAAAACGCCATGGCTCGGAGGGCACCAAGATTTGAGCGGGCTCTCGCTCTTGTTCAGCCAGCCGATGGCGACCCTGCAGGTACGGGACTACGAAGACGACGCACAGTGGAAGTACATCAGGCACATCCCAGGCGCCATCATCGTCAATGCTGGAGAGCCCATGATGTGGTGGACAGGGGACTATTTCAAGGCGGCCGTGCACCGTGTCATCCAACCACCCGAAGATCAGCGTGGACACGACCGAAGCAGCGTCTTTTATTTTGTCGTCCCGAATGACGATGTCGTCATCAACACATTGCTTGACGAGAGCCCGGTTCTGCAGAGAGCTGGGGTCAAGAAGTGGTTTGAAGATGGCAAGGCGCCCACCAGCAAGGAGTGGGTGAACAACCGCATCAGAGTAACTGGTCAGAAAACACTCTTTACAGAGGGTGAGAAGCAGAATAGTGTGCAGCAGAAGATTGGAAATGTGACAACCACTTGGTTCAGATAAATTTATGTATATTATCTTGGTCCTCAGAAATCTTGAGAATTATTATTGCCTGCAGACGGCTCTTCAATTGTGTAGAACCGCTCGCTTGGCTGCAAACGTGGAGCCGGCTATGCAAATCTCCTCCTTGGTTCCGAGCCTTGTCACGATGTGCGCTGTGTGACACTTTCTCCCGACTTTGGGGTGATGCGGCCTGTGGAGCTATTGGCCAACGCAGAAGAAGCTAAGGTAGGCTTGAGGCCGCCTTAGCCGAGAGGTGCATCGACTCATCTCAGGCGGTGATTGGCCGGTTGGTCAATTCCAAGGCTCCAGCGTTGACGAGCTGACGGGAACGCGGCTCCGCGTGGATAAGCCACATTGTCAATACCGGAAGGTATGCATGAAACATCTGGAGAAGGCATCGAATTAGGGGTCTTGCTTTCATCCACAGCCACTGCAGTCCTAGAATGACTCCCGAAGCTGAAAGCTAGCGTAAAGCCACTGCTTGCCATAAAATGGGCTCTATAGTGAAACGGAGCCTTGTCTCCCTCTTCCCCTTTCCCTCCTTTCAAGTGCAGTGAATCACATTGTATTGCTCTCCATTGTTCTGTTGCTCGATCAATCAGACCAAAATTATTCTTTGCCAGTTTCTTTTTGAATAAACTTCATGGAACGCGATCATGAGTACCGCCGAGAGCCCGAAAGGGAAGTGTGGCTGGAGCGGCCAAGGTCTTACGAACACCGCCGAGCGCCCGAGAGGGAAGAGTCGCTGGACCGGTCAAGGTCTTATGAACGCCGCCGGCGGCACTCTTTACCGCGGCAGCGTAGCTCCTCATCTTCAGAAGAGGACATCACCATCCATGAAACCGAGAGAATCCAATCTCGCCAGCGCTTTATACCTCGCGGTCCCCCACCTCCACCTCTAGGAGGCGAAAGAGTGTACATCGGCGGTAGTGCACGGCGACAAAACTCCCCTCCAAGACCGACAGGACCTCCCAATGCAGCTCCCTTATATACCCACCACGTGCGTGCCGCTCCTAGGACCTCTTTCAGGACCCAGGAATTCCTTCGAGAACCGCGCCGTAATACAGATGCCCGCTCAGAGCCCGCAAGATCTCGCGAGCGCCTCCATGATTTCTTAGCACCAGGTCACGTATACCCAGAGCGTCCGTCGTCGGCGCATAGTGACTCACATGGTCGTTATCCACCACCTGACTGGCAAGATTCGTATCGTTATGAAGTATACTCCGATCCTGGGTACTCGCCTCCACGTGATGATGTATTCAGGGAACATCACCATCACTATCGACGACGCAGCCCGTCCCCATCATGGGAAGCCGAGGACCCGAACTGGAAGGAGGAGCGCCGGCCCCGGTCGCGCGTACGCCGCCGCCCCACAGTGCCACGCATCATAATCCGGGACACAACGGCACCGCACTATGAGGAAGTCTGGGAAGAAGAGTTCTACCAAGAGGAGGCCCCGATGAGACACGACCCGGGACGCTCGACCCGCCCTGGTGCCGGGTACACGACAGCATTCTCGGCCCCGGAGCGACTTTTCCACGAAACGGAGCGCCTTCCCTCACCCCTGCGCGATTACCTGCGTCCAATGACGCAGGACCGGCTCGCCATGAACGGCGCTGCGCGAACGATGCGTGAGTTCGACGCCAACCCACCCCTGCTAGCCCGTGCAACGGGCCAGTTTGTCCGCCGTCTTGTATCGTATTCGGAAGATGACGATGAAGATGACGTGGAAGACTCCGAGTGCGATCCCCCCTCGGATACGGACGAGGAGGACAATGGTGACAGCTTCGCCTCAAGACACCGAAGCAAATCCAGAAACTCGAGGAGGGCGCGTCGAAATGAGAGCGTCTCGAGGGCACGAAGCCTACAAAGGGATTTTGGCGGACCAGTATGGCCTCCAGATGAGCCCATATGGCCTACGGGCGGCACGGGCGGTTCAGGCGGTGGACAAGGTATGCCGCCGCCAGGTAACCCGCCACCCGGCGGCCCGCTACCAAGGTTTATGCAATGGAAAGGTTTTACAAACTATGAACTACCTGCCTATACAGACCTTGTCGACGACAGATACAAGACTCTAGTCTCCTACTTCAACCAGTTTGAGATTGGTGCTCCCACGCCCGTTGGCTCCCTGACCCTTAAAGGATTCCTTGGTACCGTCCTTCGCGTCCTGAGACCCCAGGACTGGGCCGCCTACTTTCGGGCGAGCGGCAAGCGGGAGATATATCTCCCTTTGTCCATGGCTCAGCAACCGCCGGCGGACGAACTCCGGGAGCTAGAGAACCGGCTGCTCGGCGTTGGACAGTTCATAGGCTCTGGGTCCTCCATGACGGTTGTCACCTACAACAAGAAGGACTATGGCACCATTACTAACTTTGACATCGACCACGTCCCCGCGGGTGGGGGCACATGGGTACGGACGGTCCGCCCGGTCGCGGCACTGCCTTACGTGCCCAAAAAGCTGCTCAAGAAGCTCATCAAGAGCGCGCCGCCTTACACTGGCAGAGCGACGGTCCAGATCAAGACCCGGGCCGAATCCCCGGGGGGCCGCTTCACATGGCGCGGCCGAGACCGGATGCCCAAGATTCGGTTCCGGGACTACATCCAAGGCGCAGTGCTGCCGTCTAAACACGTCCAGGCCCTGGCGGTGGATGGAAGCTGGCTGCCTCGCACCCGCGGCGGGCCACGGAACTTGGTGGATGCTACAATTCCGCAGATGATAACGTGGCTGCACGCCAAGGCAGCAGTGCTACGAAATGTCGACATGGTCGGACCCGTTTTGCTACACCCTGATAGAGATACTAGCAAGGTGGTGGTGCGGTGGATTGAAGGGCCCGGCACCTGGGAACACATGGGCACGGATCCGCGTGTTGTGGCCTTGTTCCCCAATGACGCCCTCTGGGCCACAAAGCGGCTGTATTGGACTGGTATATGATGGAACGGTAGAAAGGTAACAGTTTCCAGCCACCTACTCGGTTTTTTCCCATACGAGTTCAGTTTGAAGGGGGATATTAGTATTGACAAGAAGAGACCGCAACAGGGCGGCTCTTCTTCAGATTGTATACTTGAAACCTGGAAGCCCTTCAATGACTAAAGTCCCGCGGTCGACCTTCTTGTTGCAAATTCGGAAATGAATCGTCATTATGCAGACGATAATTACCACCAACAAGTTGCATGCAATGATCGCCCAGATCCCAGGGTGATACTCGGGTGCGTCCTGGTCCCTAAACACCAGTGCTCCGGCAATGCCTCCAATGCTCCCAAGCCCGACGAGAGAAGCACTGCAAAACGCTCGCTTCCACTGCCCACGAACATTGTTTGCCTGTGGCCCACATTAGTCTCTCGCGTCTGCTAAGTCGAGGTAATAGTAATTATACTTGCTTGATACGCCATTACAGCCGGAAAGTTGGCAGTCACACCACCTGTAACCAAGACTATCCCGAAATACCGGGCGGCACTGTTGCTTGCAAATCCCTTGAAGATGTTAGCAAAATCGACGGAGAGGGGGGTTTCTTCTTCCTGACGGACCATAATTGGCAATCCGATAAGGCCGATTACAGCATTAAATATGAGAACCGGTGCCCGAAGCCGCCACTGATCGCTAAAATATGATGTGACATACATCACAATCGCAGCAAATGCATATGGAGGTGCTACCAGACACTGGGCGGCCGCAACTGAGAATCCGAGGTTTTGCTGCAAGACGATGGGCAAGAAGAAAGCGATGGCATAAGCAACGGTCCCGTTGCAGAAGAAGAGGAGGCCAAACCCCCAAACCTTCCAGTCGAGGCCGGCGCGCGCCCATTTCCCGAGGTTGAATGGCTCCAGCTCGGCATCGTCACGGTCTTGAGCTATGCGACGGATCACAAATTGGCATTCCTGTTCGCTGAGGAAGTTCCAGGCAGTAGTTGCCGCGCGATCGGGGAAGTCGACCAGGAGAAAGTAGCCGCCGGCACCTATCAATATTGTGAGAAGGCCCTCCATCTAAAGCATGAGTATTAGTAGTGTTTTGAGATTAGAGGGCTTGATTTCGAAACTTACTATGAAGATCCAGCGCCATCCGCCGTAGCCTCCAAGACCGTTCTGTTGCACAACACAAATAATTAGTCAAGTTATTCAGACACGTATTGAGGAATAATAATGAGGACTTACCATTTGCATAAACCCGTATGCCAATATCCCGGCCAAGGCCGAGGCAAAGCATCCTAGGAGATAGAAGAGCGCAAAGCGGCTCTGAACTTCGTACCGCTTATACCACGTCGATATGAGATAAACGCAAGCTTGTTTTACAAGATTAGTGGCTTAGAAAACGATACAAAGAAAGGGGACTCTTTCATACCTGGGAAGAAACCCCCTTCGAGGGCACCAAGTAGCAGGCGAAGGCCAAGCAGGACCGTCCAATTACTCGCGAATCCAAAGCACATCTGGGGAAGTCAGTACCCGTCTACAAACCCCAGGTCAACCCTTAAACAACTTACGATAGTGACTCCCCACGTTAAGGTGATCGAGGCGAGGAACAGACGTGGGCCGATGTACCTGCAGAGCACAATGGCGAATGGTTGGATAAGCACATACGTTACAAAGAAGACAAGGGCGATAAGCGACTATAAGATGACAGATTAGTGACACGGCTACCGGAGCGAGATAATTGGCGATATGTAACGGACGTAGCGGTATTGGATCAACTCCATCTCCTTAGCCATCCCGGCAATTGCAGCGGCTCCATGGTTGGTGCGGTCCATCAGGCTGAAGCAGAACATGATGCCGCAGGTCACGACCAGGCGCCGGTCCACACGGCGGAGGATCCTTTTCTCGTCCGCCGGGCCGAACTCGCTGTCAGTCTCGACGTCCTCGACGTGCGAGTCGCCTGGCTTCTCTAGCTCAGCAAATCCATGCTGGTCGGCCGGCTTGTCATTGTCAAAATGGGCGTTGCCGCTAGCCATTGTTTTTTGTCGTGAAGTGATACCAAATCGATAAATGGAGACCCGAGATAGGCAATAGAACCCAGTGTCAGTGTCAGGGGCTATGAAGCCGGTGCCAAAATCAAGAGCAAGCGAGCGAGTGGTCTTATAGAAGGTAAACACCAATTTTCCGCGAGGTTGAAGTCTGGCTTGGGCTGGCTGTATACTGACCTAGTTAGCACCGAATCTGCGGAAACCGAGCCCCTGGGACACCGCCCCCTGCCACCAACTCCGAAAATGCGCGGATAGAGAACAATCAGCTTCACGATATTCGGCATGTCCCCCGCATTTTGGCCTAGTCGAGCTAAATCTGCGGGGAACTCCCCTAGACAGCAACGCTATTTTAGAGGCCGCGTCTTTGTCGGGGACCCAGTCAGGCGGTGCCGGGGCAGATTACTATGGGACTGGGTTGCGTGGAGGCTGCATCCCCCCAGTTGAGAATCTTCCGGAGTTCTCTCGCTGGTGTTTCTCACTCTCGGATGATTCCTTCCTTTCTGTCCGTCTCTCTCTGGCGGCTCGTTGATAACATCGTAATAGCATTGAAAGTGATAACTAGTATTGGTCATGCTACAAGCACTTGCGAGCAATGAGAGAAATAGGCTGAGATTAGGGAATGTATGGCCAGTATGTGTCGCTTCAAGGGCTTAAAAGCACAGTACACTGCCCGAAAACTGTGTAACACTACACATGTATCTGCTACGGACAATAGAGCCTTAAACCAAAAGCTTGAGATGTAAATCTTGGCCAAATGGGTGAGTTAAAAAGAGTATAAAAGTGTGCTTCAATGGAGACGTCCCCATCATGCTACCACTATACTACAGGTCATACAACTTAGGACAAGAGGACGCAAAGGTAGTCCTTCCTACCATATCCTCGGCAAAGTCTGTTATTCTTTCCATGTATCCATATGCCAAGAATCCCGCCGATTAGAGCGCATTCCATGCTGGGTAGATCTCCCCACCCGCCGTCATTGGGAGAGCTCCGTTGGAAGCACGCACCATGTCCTCGAATCTAGGCTCTGGTGTCAGCAAGACCGCAACTCCCCAGGAGGTAGGAGAGCACTTACGCAGGCTGGAAAGTGAGATACTGAAATTCGTCCACGTAGTACTGCTTCACACCCCTGGCCATCTCCGGGGTGACTTTGACCGGCTTGAAGCCGCTCAGCTGCGCCAGGCTCTCCGTCTTGAACTGTGCTTCAATGCAGCGCTCTAGAGCACCAAACGTAAAAGCAGCACCGTCAGGCGATCTACCAACAACCAGAAGGCCATGATTCTGCAAAATGATGGCCTTGTTCGTCGGCCCTAGTGCCTTAGCAATCGCCTCGCCCTCATCAGCGGCCAGAACAAATCCGTCAAAAGCTGGGAACACGGTATGGGCTTCAAAGAACCTGGGACACGGCTTGGTCAGCGCTTTGCAGGTTTAGCAGAGAAATGGCACGTCCTACTGGCAACAATCCTGGTTCCACATCTCGAGTTCCTTTCCGAAGGCCGAAAATGCTTTCCCTGCGATTGTGTGCATATGCACAACGGCGTGCACGTCTGGCCGGGCGCGGTGGATTGCAGAATGGATGTAGTAACCTGCCGGGTTGACCTGATGCATATTCCCTCCTACTACCACGCCCTTGTCGTTGAGTAGGACTAGATCGTCCGGGGTCAAGTGACTAAAGCTTTTGGCGAAAGGGTTGATCCAGAAATGGTCATGGAACTCTGGATCCCGAACGGTCATGTGTCCTCCGGCGCCCTCATTGCCATATCCCTGAGATCCCAGCCATCGTAAGGCGGCAGCGTGGTGAAGTTTGCGGAACTTGCGCTCCTCTTCGTACGACTGGAACCTATGAAATATCTGGGGTTAGTAGTTGCTCTCGTGCAGAGTAGGTTGTTCATGATGCGTACTTGGGATACCGGATCTTCTTGATCGGCTGAACCTGTCCTTCAAAGTGGCCCACCCTATTGTGGAAAAAGGTGAAGCCCTCGGGATACAGCAAGTTCTCTGTAGATGCTGTTACGGATTGCTCCTGTGCTTGCGTTTCCGGAGTAGCTGGCGGAGCAATGGTCGAAGTGGTAGTGGCCATGATAAGAGCAGGGTCTGATAGGACTATGCAAAGTAAGCGTATCAACTAGAGAGTATTCTTAGCACGTTGAATGGTGATTCAATGCTACAAAATGTTTTATAAGTATCTATCTATACGATCCGTACATGACTTGCATCAACCCTCCCCCCCTCGTTCTATATTGCGAGTTTTCGGCTGTATCCGATTAGATGGACGATCACGGCCCTCAGTATCGCCCTGCACACGTAGCAGGCTTGGTGGTGAGATGCAGCCATAAAACCACCAGACTAGTCGCAAGGCCACCATTGAAGCGAATTTGGTTTGGGTGACTGGACCCCTTCCACAAGAGCTGACGTAGAAGGCTGACCGGATAACTTTTCGGGTGAGTCGGTTAGCACGGCTTCAGAAGGCCGAGTTTTCGCAGTTTGCGTGGGGTGGTGCGCGACAATCTCCGAGATGCTCGGCCTAGGAGCACATTACCAAGCAGCTAGTCGAAACCAAGTGGAGGGGAGGCTGAAAGCCAGGTTCCAGGCGTATAGTGCAGCGGCACTTTTGCTGATCGCCTTCAGGGGTTAACGCCATGCAGCTAGCGTGCCGCCACCCCACGAGCTACCCCGCGTACACGCTGGTTGGGGGTTCTCATCACCTCTACCCGTGGCTAGAGTTCCCCGCGGGAGAAAATCAGGGGGTACTGGGACTTCAGGCTTGGCCCAAGAGGCAAAAGGTGGGTGCATGTGTTTATGCGGCAGCATTCTATACCGTCTCTCTGTTTCATACATCACCAACCACCAAGGTAGGAACAAGCCATGGACAACCAACTGCCCACGCCGGCGGATTCCACGCCTTCATACGAGGCCGCCCAGCGAGCTTCCAAGAAGGCGAAGGCATGCACTCCGTGTCGCCAACAGAAGGTTTGTCGCCAGATTCCTCCCATATACATTCTCCTCAACTTAGGCCATGCCAGCTCAAGTGCGATGCCTCGAGGAATCTCGCAGTTTCCTGCACACGATGTACAACCACAGGCATGCCCTGCTACTTCTCAGCCACGTTCGAGAGGAAGAAAGCCCGAAGGTACCACTGCTATGCCCCTATATCCACCGCCTCGCTAAGCTAGGAACTAGCAAAGCCGAGATGCACAAGGAAATTATGATATTGCGGGACCGACTTGCGAACTCGCATGCGGAGGTGGCCAAGGTCTCCCCTTCGAGCCAAGGGGTCGAAGTCGAGGAACGGCCACTGCCGGCAGTCCCTGCGATACAGAGTACGGCGCCATACCGCCGCCCAATTTCTCAGCCTTCTAGCATGCTCTGTGAGCCAGTGCTAGAGGAATTCGAGATGCCCGCACCCTCACCGCTGACTCCTACGGCGCGCGTTCTTGATGGCGTGTGTGTAGAAGGCTACAAGGTCCGGGACTGCTTTGCCCTGTTCTCTTGGGGCGCCACCCACATTCTCTTACTAGTGATCAGGTTCTTCGAGCACTACCACCCAATGCTACCTATCCTAGATCCTTCCTGGGACCCGGATTCCTTCTACAAGCTGTCCCCATTCGTCTTCTGGTGCCTGCTCATCACCGGCTCCAGGCGGTACGAACTTGACCCTACGATTCTCGACCGCCTGGCGCCGAGTATCAAGCGGCTGTCCCTGAATGCACTCTCGCATGTAGCGGGATACTTCCCGGCGATCTGCGGGCTCGCCATCCTATGCACGTGGCCACTGCCAATGAACACTATGTGGGATGACCCATCGCCCATGTACTCTGGAGCTGCGATGCAGCTTGCCCTGCAACACGGCCTCCATATGTTCACCAAGGAACATGCCTCCGCACGGCTGGTACCGTTCCGGGGCATCACTCACGAGGCTTCCCTGGCACGAATATGGGCATATTTAGAGTTTGTCTGCCATTGGCAAGTCTGTCCAGTTCAAAGGCGCCTGCTTCCTGATACTAACATTCGGAGCAGCACGAGTTGGACCACAGGCACTCCGGTGCACTGCCTTACGGATGCGTTTGACCTATTGCCACACGACCACGAACTGACAAAATCCCTATCGTCTAGCATCTTCTGGATGCAGGAGTTTGAGAAAGCTTGCACTCGCGGGACCATCATGCTGACGGAGAGGATCGCCACCGGTACCTCCGGCCCTTTGCAAGACGCTTTTCGCAGTCTCATCAAGCTTTTCGACGACCAGATGCTAGAAATCGGTCGGAAAGCCGTCAAGGATATGTCGTCGAGAACCTCGGTACCCAGCGCAGGCTCCCAACCTAGAGCGCCCCTCCTCCCTAACCCCCTAATCATAACCCTTGCTCGGGTTCACATCAACGCGTTTCACTTCTTCGGGGGAGATATTACGTTGCACCTCCAAGATATTATTGAGCTTTATTCTCTAGCCTGTCACTGGACACAACAGGCGGCCGAGATGGATGAAGCGAGCGGCTGGGCGCTCTACTCGTCAGAGTCGTACTTCCGTCACATGGTGCTCGTCGCCACGATCATCTTGAGGATCTCACAAAGCCGTCAGCTCAAGTCAAGGGTTGATCTACGCAGAGGCGAGCGTGCTTACTTCACCGTTGTCAAATTTCTGAAGCGGCGAAGTCTTCACGCGAGAGACGTTAATGCACACACAGCGACTATCCTATCCGAGCTGTGGCATAGCAACAGCTGTTTCCGACAGCCAGACGGGTCATTTGATAGCCTACATGTCCGCTTTTCTGGGCGTGGGGTATGTTTGCTCATATTTCCACCGCAGTGCTTCCCTCCAACTAATCTCTCTACAGGTTATGGCCGTCGCGTTTGACTGCTTGTGGTATTGGCGCCGAGAAACTCGGCAGCCAACTCCCGAGGAGCGGAGCACCCAGATATCAAACGAGGAGGTTTCAACCTTGCTCCCAACGGCCGACCCAGGAGGCGGAGATATTTATTCTATGGATATTACTTTAAGGGAAGAGAACTACTTCCCAGACCTGCTAGATGACTCGATGAGGTTTCTATCCAGTGCAGAATGGGCTCAAGATGACTATTTCTGGATTTAGACTATACAAAGACTTCTCTCCCGGCTCCTCATAGTAGTCTTATGTACACCTCCTCAGGCTAAGACAGAACTCCAGTCTGTCTCTCTGATGTAAGAAGCTACGTCAGTCAAAGCGGCTTTGTCAACACCCGCCTGCTCAGGCAGAACCGCCCCCTCGCCCCCGTCCCATCCAAACTCGTTGATATAGCAAACGGTCTCGCCAACCTCGAGCCCAAACCCTCCAGGGAACATTGCCGCGATCTCCTCCAAGGTGATGGGCAGTAGCTTGGTTTGGACATTGTTGAGTTTACCCCACAGAGCAACGTAATCCGAGAACAGCATCAACGAGCATGTTCCGAGCATGGTCGTGCGCGGAGGCGCCTTCAGAATTAGGCCTTCAACAAAAAGTCCCGTATCGTGTGGTGGGTGAACAAACGGCGTAGGGTGGTTGGTCTCTACGGCCGCAGAACCGGATGTTATGTATCGGAAGGCAAAGGTGCCATCGGATTCCTGTTGTTCGTTAGTAGAGTCGCTATTGATATCCCATATCTCAAATGCTTGAACCTTTTGCGGGGTGAAGATTGGATTCTTCATCCAGTTGTCGAGGTAGTTACCGATCTGCACATAGCTCGTCTTCTCGTGGAGAAGTTTGTACGGCTGGTCTTCTTGTGCCTTCTCTTCCAAATACTGCACAAAGCGAGCTTTGGCGTCAAAATGGTACACCCAGGTGTACTTGCCCTTGCTTGCCTTTTTAGCGTCACTAAGCGTGCTCAGGACCAGGCGTTCTAGTTTTCCGTTCGCCACCACTTGCGAAGCGGCATCGATTATGTTCTTCCCATGCTCCAATTCTTGGAGATAGCAGGCCTCGTTCCAGGTTATGCCCTTCGATTTGGCGAGCTCCTGGGTCGATGGCTGCTGCACAAATTGCCAGAAGTCGGTGACGCCAAAAATGGCACTTGCGTCTTGGAACGCAGACTTGAGCGAATCCACATCCCCCAGATCTCCCTTGACGACCTTGACTCCCAGTGCTTCTAGCTTGCGAGCCGCCGGCGCATCGGGATTGCGTGTGATCCCCCGGACCTCCCAGCCCGGTATCTTAGCAAAGGTCCTCGCAACAGATCCTCCCTGGATTTGTAAGCTCTTGCAGACCTGATTCAGCAGCTTCAACAACGTACCTGCGTGCCCGTTGCACCAACAACCGCAATAATCTTAGACATGGTCGTTTCGTAAATCGCAATTATGCTGCTTGGTTATCGAGGTATAGAAAGATACGAAACAGAATAATATATAGACCAATCAGTCACGGACAGGGGTTTCTGGCCGGCGTTTTCAGTTATCTTCCATGGCCGGGGTGTGGGTTCCCCGAGAATTCGGATCAATGTGAAACGCCGCCGGCCTACGGAATAGGTCCGTTCTAGTCCAGTGGAGTGCTCCCAGCGTCATTCTATGCGCTGGATTTCTAAGCGGGTACGCCGGAGAGATAGCGATAGGGATTACTGCGGTTGTGGATATGATAGGAACTTCAACATCTCTACTTTATCTAAGCATTTTTAGAGGAGCCTCAATTTACACGTCAAATTAGATATCTAGCATTGCGTCTAATCTTAGGAGCTCGAGGCAGGCTGTGTAGGTTGCCTCTCGGTTCCGAATCCATATGGTCCAGCATATCCCTCAGAAAACCCCTTGAGCTCTTCGCCATTGAGAGTTATAGGCATAATGTCAACCAGGACGTTGAACAGGCGGCCTGGCTCTTTGCCAGCACCAGACACATTGACCCATTTATGATTTGTCGCCCGCTGGACGTTTACATCGCCCCGGCGCATTCTTGTTACCTCGCCAGAATCGAGAACCAGATCAAACTCTCCCTCTAGAACTACATTATAATCGATAGACTCGCCACGGTGCATTGGAGTTTCTGCCCCAGGGCTAAAGTCGAGGATCGTGACACGAGTGCCATTTTTGGCATGGTGGCCACCCTATTGTCCTGTCAGACCTCGCGGCTAGGGTTCCGCCACTAACATCTGATGTCTTTACCTTCCATTCATTTTGCGCAGCACCCAAATCGTCGTCATTGTTGAGATTGACGGGGCTTCCAAAGGTGGTGTAGAGGTTTGTCTCGGCAGCTTCAAAGTCAAATCCAGGGGCTCTCCTGACTACACGATGGTCGCCATTGTCTTGGACTACAAAACAGGCTTTGCCATCTTGACGATGGCCGGTGATGGTTCTCCGGAAGACTGGTAGACCTGGTGCAGTAAAAGCGTCTCCAAAATAGCTGTTCGGTTTGGATATCTCAGGGCCGGCCATACTGCTGGAGTAGAATCCAATATCAATGGGACAAAATAATTAGGCTCTACGGCGATAGAAAATAGCCGAGGTAAAGAAGGCACTGGCCCAGTAGATAACCTAGATAGGCACCCAGACAATGTTGGATAGCACCCACATCACCCTATTTATGTTTTCGCTCGATACACTGTACGAGACTAAATCAAGACGGTGGGAGGATAGCCAACGCGATGGCGCGAGTAGTGCAGGGGGGAGCGGGGTATCTATCACCATTACCCCTCGACAGCATAGCTCTATTATTCATCCCGACTTTTCGGACTTGCGCCCATGCTAGACCCGCCTTGATGAGCTTATGCTTTTACATTCTCCACTCGATCTTTCAGCCTCTCCATATCTGGCACAGGTCTGTCAGGGAAGGTCGCCTCATACGCACTCATAAAGCGCAGCAAGACGTCTTCCCTACCCGCCTTCGCTATCAATGTCAAGCCGAAAGGTCGTCCATTGTACGAGAGCGTCCCAAGAGGAACGTTGGCCGTCGGGTAACCTAGAGATCGTCAGTCACTTCCCGCAGCCCGCGCACATTACAGCACTCTAGAGACTACAGACCTGCAGCTGGAGCGTAAATGATCAAGCCCCCGTCGGTCGGGCCAACCATGATATCAACTCCCTCTTTCTCGAACACACCATCCAGCAACTCGATAGCCTTAGGCCGTAGTCCTTCCTTCATCTTATTGATCTCTTCTTCGGTGGTAGTGTTTTCGACAGCCTTGACCAGATCGCCCTGGTCCGGGAAGGCTGGAACTTCTGCGTCAGTCTGCATCTCAAATCCGCGGTTCTGGCGCCCTTACGTGGAGGGAGTGCCTTGTCCTTGTTCTCTTCGTTGTACTTGACAATGTCCGCAAGTGAGCTCACGGGACACTCCTCGTACTCGGCGATGAATGCGGGTATTTCCTTGTTCTTAAAATCCCAAACTAACAAGGGGGTTGGTCAGTCAGGCTTTTTAAGTGGATGTAATCCCAGGGTCGTCTCACAGGATATAGGCATCATCACCTGTTGGCCGTCCACCGTGAGCTCCTCGAGTTTTGCGGGGTGAACGGGATACTTGACGTTACCGCCAGACTTGCGGATCTCGGCCACGGCGGCTTCGTATTTCTCGACCTTCCTAAAGTCAGTGCTGCTCCTCACAAAAGATGCGGCCGTGCACTCACCATCTCTTCCGCGGTTCCTTCTTTAGGCAGGCACATGCTTTCATGAAGATCCCAGACCTTGGGGTCAACAAATCCTACCGACAGCCCATCCCAATTCTTCTGCAGCACCCCTGGAAGAGCGCGGCCGAGGAGGGTCTCGACCACTGGTACGAGATCGGCAGTTGTCTTGGCCATGGGTCCAACGCTATCGTACATGCCGCACAGAGAAAAGACGCCCTTCATCTCGACGCTGCCAATAGTGGGCTTGATGGCGTAAAGAGCCGCGCGCGACGCGGGCACCATGACCGATCCAATCGTCTCGGTTCCGATGGACAGTGGGCAGAAGCCTGAGGCAACAGCCATTGCGGAGCCTGTCGATGATCCCCCTGGAGCCTAAGAGATTCGTCTGAGTAAAATTGGAACCAAGTAATTGGTTTAATCACCTACTGAGTGACCAAGGACTTTCTCGCCCTCTTCAATGGGCCCGATGTAGGGCGAAAGCGTTTGCCCTCCGTATGCCGACCACCCCGGCATGATCCATGTCGTCTTGAAGCCACAGTTTTCCTACTGCGGTCAACATTCGCCCCCCTAAATAAACGAGCTTGGAGTAATTACACTCAAGTTTGTTTTGCCCAAGACGATAAGACCCGCGTCGACGAGTTTCTGCACCAGCGGGGCGTTACCCTTAGTCTTGCCTTCGGAAAACACCCAGGAGCCAACGGTTGTTGGCATCCCTAGTTCGGGCGATGTAATAATACTGTCCTGGCGGGGAGCAAAGCGTCAGCTTGGGACGACCTCAGCTTCCATGTGCGCGCGCGGCGCATACTTTCAAGACGATCGGGATCCCTTGGTAGGGGCCTCGGAGGGAACCTGCAGCCCGTTCAGCGTCGAGCGCTGCCGCAATGCCGACTACAATATCTCTGGGTGTGATAGAGATGAAGGCGTTCACGTATTTATTGTACGTCTCAATTTGGGCCAGGTAAGTCTCGACGATTTGCACGCTGGTCAGTTCCTTCGCCTCAAGCCTTCGCTGTAAGTCAGCCGCATTCGTCGTCAGCGGGTCGAATGGAGGCGCCATTTTTGCGATATAAAGCGCGAAAAACTCAGAGAAATTATTGTAATTGCGAAGTGGAATTGGATGCAGGCGCGATGGTTTGGCTAATAGGTTATATACTCCCGTACAGACAGTCAGACGTGTCTGCCTGCAGGGCCACCCGGAAAAACGTGCGGTGCATAGGGTAACTATGGAAATGTTCGGAAAGGGGGATCCTCTATTAGGCTACAATGGGGCATGACAAAAGTCTGAGGATACTCCAGCTATGCACTAGTCCTATCCTGGACTAGCGTATACGCTGCTTTAAAATTTCTTCATAGTGCTATAGCCAATCACTATAACACTATATCTACAGTGGAGGATACCGCTGAAAAGATTTTTTTAATCACTACGCTTTAGTGGTGTTTTCTAAATATTTTGATCGCTATAAATATAGTGGTTATACCTCTATCTTTCATTTTTATAGCGAGCAAGTGTGCTATATTCTGGTGGACTACAGCAGGTGGTTATAGGGCTTTAGTATAGGCTTAAAGCAGCGTGGAGACTAGTCTAAGAAAGGATTAGTTGCAACTTGAAGTATGGGTCCGGTACAGCCCGCTATCCTCAAACTTTTGTCACCCCACTGTACTCCGTACCGACAGCAGAACTTCTGTCTTAGGCTACTAAATAGGAGCCTGAGGCAGCGGGGTACACGCGAAACGTCCAAACCAAGATCCGAGGTCCTCCCCATACACAAGTCTAGCTACTGATAATTGCAGCAGCTCGTCGGTCTTTTCTCCCGACTAACCACCAGGAGGTCAAGATTGCCGTGATCCCCACGAGAAGGAAGGAAAGGCAGATGAGGTATGACGTGTGATACGTAGGCCCGAAAACAGTGTTAAACACATGGGGACCGCATATTCCGCTGAACTATGTCATCCCCATGGTGTCAGTAAGCTTTATCAGTGTAGCGACGAAATCAAGCAGGTTGCATTCGCGAGGCATAGCGTTACTCACCTGCGCCATGGCGTTTGTCCATCCTATTCCAATCCCGGCAGCCACAGTGCCGTCAAGGGCTCGCATCCGTTCCGGCCAGATGACCGGGTATGCGCTGCCGGCATTCGCCACAGCGACAATCAGGCAGATATACTTCACCGTAGGGTTGGATACTGTGTATAAGATGATGTAGCAGACAATGATCGTGGACTCGACTAACATGGCGGTCAGCTGAACTGGGCGGGGTCTCCTATGCGAGGAGGCCAACTTACTGCCGACAGCCGCTGTCCACGGCCTGATAATCTTCCTGTGCAGTAGAAAGCCCAGGAAGTTGAGGTAGACAAACGCGGCGATATACGGCGGCTATATCGAATCAGTAATCGATCCCTACAAAGCCCCCCCCCCCCCCCCCTAAGTATGCCCGTTACGTACAATATTCATCAACTGAGAATTGGCAGTAGTCGTAAAACCGAGCTGGTAAATGACTGTCTTCTGTGGGTCAGTGCATGCCGCGAAGGAGACAATGAAGTGAAGGCCCGGCTCACAGGCAGTGCATAGCCAACGCCAAAACCACCGATCCCGTGACAAATCCAATACACGCTAAAGCTATAGAAAGTCGGATCCTTCAGAAGCCGCTTGAATGAATCGACATCCCAGTGCCCCCGTTTCCCCTTAGGAGCCGAGGCACTCAGTCTCCCTCGGAGGGCCTCCCGCTCCTCTTCGGTCAGAAACTTGGCGGTCTCTGGATAGTCGGGCAACCAAAACAGGGCTACAAAGGCGAGTAGAATAGCTGGAAGTCCTTCAAGAAGGAATAGCCATCGCCAACCAGGCAGGCCCCCTAGTCCGTCCTAGCAGTGCATTAGCCTTGTGAGGATAGAGATGATATAGCCCCGTGGGGAGTCATTTACTCACCATGAAGCTGATTGCGTACGCCAAAAGCCCGCTCAACGCGCTGGACACCTGTCCGACAGCGTAGAAGAACGCAATTCGTAGCGGCAGCTCGGATGGTTTGTACCAAAATGCCATGTGATAGAGGACAGACGGGTAGAAACCCGCTTCTGCGGCCCCGATGGCGAAGCGAGCCACCATCATACCAGGAAAGTCCTTGACCGCGGCTGACGAGCAGGCCGCGATGCCCCAGAAAAGAATCAGCAGGAACATCCACCGCGACGGCGAAACGACCTTGAGCATCAGCGTGTTGCTCGGCTCGAAAATCGTGTAGCTGTACGAGAAGATGGACTGCGTCCAGGCCCACTGGTTTGCGTTGAAGCCTAGCTGCGCCTTGATGCCCGTGCCATTCTCGAGATTGATGATGGCAGCATTGGCGTAGTTGCTACTGTCTATGACGCGGAAGATGTAGACAACTGAGTAAAAATAGACAAGCCAGAGGTCGATCTTCCGCATAAGCTTCTTGTCGAGCTCGGCGTTGTTGTTGGAGGTGAACTCCTGGTCGGAGACGGCACCGCGCCCAGCATCGCTGAGGCTAGACGATGCCACCTTAGTAGGCACGACCTTCCGGTCGTCGTCGTCTACTAATGCCATTAAACGCTTCTACAAGAACTGCCGTCGAAGTCTTCACACTCGGATAAGGGCTTTGAGATTGTTATTGTACAGTGGTCGATGCTTCTTCTCTCTGCTTGCCGGTACAGAAATGTTCGCAGGGACGCATATCTATTTATTGCCTCAACTCAGGATACGTGGGCTGCATGATGGCGCAATGTACCCGTTCCCTATATCCAGACCAGCAATATTGCGTAGCAATACCTATGGAGCTTCGCCGGAGTCAAGACCTACAAGACCGACAAAGTAAGGGCCCTTGAAAGGTATCGCCTATACCAGATTGCGATGGAGTAAGAGTGAAACAGGGCATAATACTGAGTTATCACCCATCACGACATGATAGCGGCAATGGCACAACGTGGGGTAATCATGGCCGCGAACGGATCACTCGTGCAAGGGACCGGAGGTTCTCCGACGGCTGCGAACACCGAAGCTCAGCCATTCTCATTCGCCTAACAGAATATTTAATTTTCTGCATCGCTGTACGTAAGGTCGGGGAAGGCGATCTACATGAGGAAAAGTGGCCCTGTCACAGCACTTACACATCTGAGCAGATGGCATCAGATCACGCAATGAGGGGCATATCAACATTTCATCGCCAACATGTCAAAAGCAACCCATTCACCAGCGTTCGCTGCAGCCTCTCTATACCAATACCGTGGGGATCAATGCGGGTTATGGTGTCCAGAAATGCCGAAAACCCGATGACTGAATGCCGCTATAACGACAGAGCCTCAATATATAACCGTCTCAATTCGTCTATGAACTTAAAGTGGTTATCCGATGGACAAAATATCAAAATCTACTTCGAATATACAACCTTGGTCAACCTTTCTTAAGCCATGGCGCCGATCGCACTTGAAGACACTCTCGAGGCCGAGAAGACGATTCTCGTAAAGCCTTGGTCCAGGCCAAAGGTGACCGCCGAGGATCTAGATTGGGCAGAACTGCCCAAGATTGATCTTTCCAAATTTGATGAGGTTGGGGGAAAGCAAGAGCTTGCCAACGAGCTCTATGACGCTCTGACCCGCGTTGGCTTCTGGTCTGTAGTCAACACCGGATTAGATGATGACCGAGTGCTTCGTCAGTTCTCCATCGGCCACACCTTCTTCCAGGAAAAGCTGGAGGAAAAGCGCAGGTTTCCCTGCAACTTCGCCGAAGGCGAGTATTTTGGGTATCGCGAAAATTCGCGATGGGTGGGGGACACAGGTAATTAAAGAGCCCCTTGGCTTTGTATCATCGATCAGTATAAGCCACAGTAACTAAACGGGAACTATAGGAGTCAAGGAGAATGTTGAAATGGTAGGCTTGGACTAGCCCTACATAGTTACTCTGTACTAGTACACATCCGCTAATGCTTCACAGTTAAACATCCCCAAGGCGATCCCGGAGTGGAGTGGCGTGGGCAAACACAAGATTGTGGAAGAGAACTGGGACGAGATTGCCGCGTTTCACAGAGATGTGTGGGAGAAGGTGATTCGCAAGATCTTTGTGCTCATCGCCATCATCCTAGAGCTGCCAGAGAACTACCTAGCGGATGCGCATGACTACGACAAAGTTTCCGACGACCATCTCCGCTATATGATCTACAACACCCGCACCATCGACGAGTGGGACCGCGTGCAGGCCTACTCGAAGGGCGGCCATACCGACTTTGGCAGCCTGACGCTGCTCTTTTCGCAGCATATCGCCGGCCTGCAGATCCGTACTCCAGAAGGCGAATGGAAGTATGTGCGGCCCGTAGAGGGGGGAATTACATGCAATGCGGCCGACACACTCACTTTTCTGACCAACGGTATGTTGTCCCTCTTGCCTCTTTATCACCAGGTCGTGGACGGTTGAGCAAATGAACCGGCGGGTTGCCGCCATGCACGCTGTGGGCTTTCCCGGCCTCTCGTGGCTGCAAGGCATTCTCGGCGCCGCTTCGCAGCCAGTAGTAGCAGAGGCCGTCTTGGCCTTTTCTCATCCCACGGAGTGGGGAAAGGGCCTTTTTTCAGTCCCGTTCTCACCCTCCCCACCCAGTCCGCACTAGGAGCCGGGGTCCTTGCTTCTATATCCTGCAGCTAGACCATGGCATAAGATCCTCAAATTATGCTACTGTCATCGTTGGCCAAGGTCTCTTGGGGCTCCGCGCCCGCCAGGAACAGTCTTCGTTGGTTCGGGTGCAGTGCCCTGTCCTACCCCCACGCCCGGGTGGTGGAACGATCGCGTGGGTGGTTCAGCTGCCGCTCCAAGCAACCGACTTTGCGTTCTGTTCATGTACAGAACGCAAAGTGACTGGGACAGTCGCTGGGTACTTTTGTGAGAGGGCGTACCCAACCAAAAGCCTTCCCATCATGTCGGTGCGGGCGGCAACGCGCTAGGCCGCTTTGAGATCCGGCCGGCGGGGCCTGCAGCTGAGAACAACTACTCACCGCCTCTCGCCCTGCTACACATCCGAGGGAAGAAAAACTGGGGGCGTTGCGCAGCGGTCACTCCGCCGCGATCACACCACCTAAGTCAAGAACTGAAGGCTAACATATATTCGTAGGTTTTATCAAATCCACTATCCACCGTGTTGTAAAGCCGCCCCAAGACCAGATCCACGTTCCTCGTCTTGGGTTGCTTTATTTCAGCCGACCTGGAGATTCTACACCAATGAAGGCGGTCCCGTCACCCCTCCTCGATAAACTAGGCCTGCTGTCCGAAGAGGACAAAGACCCTAGTAGGCAGGTTGTTAGCGGGACGGACTACGTGAGGGCCAGAGTCAAGGATGTCCACCACAAGACCGTTCTTGACAAGCGCGCCGGGACGTCGTTCGAGTTCAAAGGTCTGAAGGTTCAAAATCACTACGAGTAACAAGGCCTAGGACGCCGGATTCCATGTGAGATAGTATCACGTTCATAAGGTTCGATCAAATGTATGACTCTTTAGCTATCGCCGGTTTGCATAAGACTGAGCACCCGGTCTCAGTATTAGCTCGTTCTTCATGGTGTATCCGAACAGCCCCGCTTGGAAATTATATTCATTGGATTAAGAATGAACATGCTCTCCGAAAAGGTGTACTCCCGATGTAAAAATGCCATCTGCCTTGCTCCTGGGGCATCCAGAAACCCGTCCGTTGCCAGTTGATTCTCTCGGGTGCCAGGGGTGGCTGCTGGCCTCTGACTAGGCGTCATATGTAGCGGAATTAAAGAGTTGGAGGAAGCGTGGTAAGGGTATAGACGGAGATTTCTTGTGGTCTAATCAGACGCTCCTTTAGCATTTATACGAAGCCAGTTGTGGTACATTGCGTCAACATACCCTGGGCAGACGACGGCGGAGCCAGGCGAAGAAAACCATCATTGTCGGCGGCAGTGCCACGAAAATGCCAATAATAGCCACGATGGCTTCAACAGAAAGTTCCATGATATTAGCGTCTCTTGAAGACTGCGTTCGACATCCAGAGTGTGCAAAGGAGATGCGGATATTATGATGGAGATACAGCGCTATAACGCAGCTACTCGACGATACCTGCACAGAAGAGGTTGGATTAGGGATAGAATACTAAATCAAGCAGAAAAGAAATGGAACAGAAGTACAGGATTGCACAGATGGCTGTCCTGTCCAATCGGGGTTAGATTTACTTGCCCAAGCTTCGCGAGAGGCTTAATGCGAGTGGGCACGAACAAGCTGCTGACGGGTCGATGGAATCTCGACATTCAGGGCAGCCACCCCTGGCCACCAACAACAACCTTACATTTGCGTAATTTTGAGGCCACAATGAATCTCTTCCCTTACAAACCAGGGCGAACAAGTCTTCCAGGGTTGGAAGTTGGAAACGTGTGGAAAACACCTGGAGCTCGGTCCATCCGGATGTCTCCCTTGGTCGGCTGTGTCCACCCCTGCCGTGCCAATCCCCCCAGTCGAGAACCTTGGTCGACCCACACACCATCGGAACAGATACAGATTACGCGGCATCTGACCTGCAGGCAACATGCCTAGCTGCAGCATGCAAGGATGGTAGATCTCATTGGAGAGAGCCAGGGAAATGGGATGCGAAAAGGTGGTCCATGACAGCCTCTTTACTTGTTTTGTAGCTCCCTCGTCCCAACGTCGAGCACCTAGCTATCACAGCCCGCCTATGATTGTTTGGTTGTTCAGAGGGGTCTAATAGCGGCAATGGCCAATGGTCGAGGAAGTAGTTAGCAAATCAAGACTGCAGATGGACAAGGCATATTTTGCTGGGCAACGCACACACAAAACGAAGGCTCCTCAAATATAGAAAATATTTCAACATCAAGTAGAGGCTGTGCCGAAAACGAGGAGGAGGATCGTGATAAGCCGGAGTAAAGCTGTTGCGTCCAGAAACTAGAGTAAGCCGCACTTGGCCAGGCACCTTCGCGTATTATCGAAAGTGTTATCCGCCTGGCTTTGGGTAGTTGCCATATTGGATTTGCAGTACTCCCAGAGCAGTCACGGTGGGTAGCAGACTAGGATGCCTATGGCTGCTCCACCATTGGCAGTCCTATGAACCTTTCTAACTTCCGACCGTTCTGATTCCTGGCGCTATGCATGCCCTCACATACCCTTAGGCTAATTATTGGAGTTGCTTCAGTCAGACGACGGAGACACTATATTACGCATAACATAGAATCGAATACGAAAAGGGATAAAGTGGAGCGAGACCTGGCCCAGCGGATTATGGTTTAGAACTCAAGGTAACCAAACATGACTATTAACGCGAAGTGGAACCCGAGTTGCCTAGTTGGCCATCTCCCAGGACAATTCTATACGTGTTGACCTGGAATGGCTCCAACTCGATTTCAAACTTTCCGTCCTGTACGGCTATTTCCTCCAGGTCATCCTCGAGTAGATTTGCCAAAAACACTTTCGCGACCGGCCACTTTGTCTCTACGGTGGCTCTCCCGTGGCCCCCTAGCGCGTCGTAAACCCGAATAATCACGCTCTTCCCCGGTCTCTTGGGCAGCTCGCCGAGGCTAACGTCCTCATCATCCTCGCCTCTCTTGATAGTGTCGAGGACCAGGTTCTGGTCTCCCGTAAGAGAGATGGGGAGGGAGTCTGCGGCAAGGCCAGTCGCCTCCGACTTGGCGGAAAGCAGCCTGAGGGGATTGTTGAAGTTGTAGGCACACCGGACGGTCTGCACACCTAACGGCCTTTGGTGTGGCAAGATGGCCCATCGGATCTTGTGGTGTCCCATGTCTGCTGTATCATCGGGTGCCTTGGGCGAGCGGAGGAGCGAAAGGCGCATCACGCTACCCGCCGTCGCGAACCCGTACTTGCTGTCGTTCAGGATTGACACGCCATAGTTGTATTCGGACAGATCCGCGAACTTTTGGCAGCAGACCTCAAATTTGGCCATGTCCCATCTAAAAATGCGTAAGCGGTAGAAGGAGATATGAGATGGGAGGTAGACTCACGATGTGTTGTAATGGGTCGGCCGTTTAACAATGCCATATTGCGTCTCGTAGGACGCCTCCGTGTTACGTACCGCAACGGGGAATTCCACCTTGAGGAACTTCATCGTCTCGTGCCAGTCTACGTCAGCGGTACATTCCACATAGGACTGCTCCCCGGACAGAGCAGCAGATAACGAGATGGTTGTCCTGATAGAGCTGAGCGAGCCGATCTTTGTCTCGGTAACTACGCTCACACGCCACGGCTTGTCTTCTGAAATCGAGGTGGCTGAGCTTTCGAGCACTTCCCTGGTCTCGAGATGGTATACCTCGACATCCCAAGCCTGCCAGTAGATAGGCTTGTCGTCGAAGATGACATACTGGTTCGCCTTGCCAGACATAACTTCGCGGTTTGCACGGCGGTCATAGAGCGATGTGACGCAACCCTTCTCCACGGTGGCCCTTAGGTGTTCGTTTTGAAGCTGGAAGACACCCTCTGAGACCTCTTTGACTGTCACGGCCCTCTCATCGGCCGATGCCTCAAAGGTTTTCGTGGCCAGGAAGTTACCGCTTCCTTCAACCAAAACCGCGGTCTCGTCGTCGACATTGACGACTTCCTGGCGGCTCCATGGTAGCGTATTTAGCGCCACGTAACTTTCTCCGCTCGGGCGATCCGGAGTCGGCTCCTCGACACCGAGGACCTTGTATACTTGTTCGAGTAGGGTAACACCCGTTTGAAAGACATTAGCGTAGACCTGTGCTAGTTAGCATCCTGACGTTCTGGTACTATCATAGGTACACATACGGCGTCGGAGTCATCGTAGCACATCTTGATAGCGCTGCCAGGAAGGCAGTCGTGGAATTGGCACAACATCACGCCCTCCCACATCTCGTCGATCTCTTTCTTCGGATAGCGGTAGGACTTGTCCTGTATCGACGCGACGGTGGCGAGAAACTCGATATCGCGGAGCAGGAACTCCGTTTTGCGGTTGTTGAGTTTCGTCTTCGCCTGGGTTGTGTACACACCACGGTGAAGCTCAAAGTACAGCTCTCCATACCAGGTAACTAGACTGCTGGCCTTCTTCTCTAGGCCGTCGAAGAATTCATCCACTGTGCTTCCGGAATGCACGCGTGGAAGCAATCCAGTGGTGTCGGACAGGCCGCGTAACCTACGGAGTCGTTCCAGGTGGCGCCAGGTAGGACCGCCGCCTCCGTCGCCTTTCCCGAACTGTAAGATGGAAAATCAGCTCACATGTCGCCAATACCTAGCTTCGGCTAATGGGATTAAACTTACAGCGAGAAGGGCTGTGTTGTCCTGGTCAAGCGACTTGTGGTTGGAGATACTGCGGCTTATGTCTCCGAAGCTGGCCTCGGCACAGTACGTCTTCGCAGGTGGCATATGGCATATAACTTGCGAACCGTCTAAGGCAACCCTAGCCGCCTGTTAGCATAGAGTTAACCAAAACATTAGAAGCAGACTGGGCTCACCAATTAAACGAAGTATGCGGGAACTCATTGACACTGTTGAAGCAGGGCTTCTGGGTCAAGAACCGATTCATGCCCGCAAGCCTGCACAGCTGGGGGATCTGGCTGGAAAAGCCAAAGGTATCTGGCAGCCAACAGGTGGTCGACCTAGCCCCAAAGTTGCTTTCGAAGAATCTCTGGCCGTACAGGAACTGGCGGACGAGCGATTCTCCGCTCGGGAGATTCGTATCGTGCTCTACCCAGCAGCCCCCTATCGGGTCAAATTGACCGCTCTTAACTTTAGCCTTGACTCTCTCAAAGGCGTACGGGTACTCCTCCTTCAGCCATTTGAACTACATTGGGAGTATAGTGTCAGCCACAGGTCGCTCTTCCAGTTTGTGGGTCTCCAAGGGGAAGCCGGTTACCTGCTGTGCCTGCGAACACGCAAATTGGAGCTCGGGGTATCGATCCATCAGGTCGCACTGGTTAGACCAGGACCGAACAACTTTCCTCTTCGTCTCCGCCCAGGGCCACAGCCAACAGGTGTCGATATGGCAATGCCCGACCGCGAAAACAGTCGGCTTCTTGTCATCAACGGCTTTGAACACAGCGGCCGAGTTGATGTCAGATCCGAGGTATTCCTCGGCAATCTTTCTGCACCGCCGAATCGACTGGCTGTCGCCGACTTTGAATGTGTCGATGATGCGGGACGCCACATTCAGGGCTTCATGGCGTTCCCAGGCCTCTTCTGGGAACTCCATCGCCGCGTCATGGATGATCTGGAAGTCCATGTACAGCATGCGGGCTTCCATATCGGGCATGACGAGCTCGGCTTTTGACAGCTTGAAGTGCTTGTTCATGTCCGGAGGCTGGATCGAGTCCCCTCCAGCGTTGTTCTTGAATATCGGCCTTCCCGGGCCGTTTCCGAACATGCCGTTGCAGGCCATCTCGACAAACATGGTGTGCTCCTGGCCGTCCTTGAAAGAATCGGGCAATATCCACTCAGGCCGTTCGCCTCTGCCCGTCAGCCCTTGGAGCGGCTCGCCATGCTCAGTCCAGACTGTTGCCTCGTTGCTGCAGTCCCAGTGCAGCTCCACGGTCTTGTCAGCACCAATGAATTGCTCCGGCACCCGAATAGTAACGCGGAACCAATGGGTCGTCCATGACGGTCCGAAGGCTTGGCCGACATTCGTGGGCTCGTAGAGGTTGGAGTCGGCCGTGGCCGCTTGGAAGGTCGGCCGCTCGGTCGATGGGGCATGCCATACGGCGAGCGAAATATACGGCGGCTCGGAATACACACCATAATTCAACATACTGCCCCTCAGTCAGCGTCATGGCCTATCCGGCTCGGCGATTCCCGGGAAGAACTTACGCCAGGAGGTTAGCTTTCTCCCATTGGCCTTCGGTGAAGAAATTTGGCAGGCGTTTCTGGTATAGACTGGTAACGCGCTTGCCTACGGGCCCCGCGGCCCGGATGGGGTACGAGGCGGAATTGAGGGGGGCGGCGTCATCCCCATGGTGCGAGTGAGAACACATCTGCTTGGAGCTGATCGTCGAGGCGACAGGTTCACCGTACGTGGAAAGACAAGACCGAAGCTATTGCGCTCGACTATAGGTAGAGGCCAAGAGCACAAATGTAAATCTACACGAAGCTAGATCTAGGACACGCCCAAACGCGTAGCTCCTCCGCACCGAGTGCCATAATTGGAGACAGCTCCCACTGCGATTTCGGCCGGCTAACCAACCCCCAATGTAACTGAGGGTCTCGTTGGTTTTCACCGCCGGAGCGGCCCACTCACTGCCCAAGCAAACATATTGCTTTCTACCTTGCCTATTGAGTTTGTGGTGGAGCGTGGGAATAACCTAGCGTAGTCCGATACACCGGTCTTTTCCACTAGGCCGGTGTTGCGTAAGCACTTCCATTTCCTGAATTTCCTTTAGCGAATAGTGTCGACGGCAAAGTCGACAGCCGCTGGGGATTGCCCGGTTCACTCGAAAGCAAGGTATCCCTCCCGGCCCCTGCCACCGGACGGAAAGGGGCTGGGCTGGCCCTAGGGGAAATGCTAGTCATGCTCGGGGGAGAGCCAGAAAGTTTTCTCTAGGATTAATGCCGTGGAGCCCCCCCTTCCCCCCGGCCTCCTCTTCCCCATGGCGACCCCTCACATTCCCCGGCTTTCCCCAATACGACCCCAACGCGGCCGGCTATCCACTTTGATGACAGGCCCATCACACTATCCGGACGGACTGCCTTTGTCGACCTAGTCGGCCCACTACCACCGCAGCGACATGGGGCATCACCAGTCGCGTGGACGATGTGCCCTCCGCCGGCACACACACGACTGGGGTCGCGGCAATCTCCACGGTCCCTGCCATGCGTGTAACACAAGACACCGTTGCCGAGGACCGCGTGTCCAGCGGCAAACGTCGCCATGTGCCCGGGCGCTGGGTCGGCTTGATAAGCTAGGGAGAACCCACACGGTCCTGCGCGCGGTGTCCTCTCCTGCACGACTCTCGATCAGCGTCGCATTTTCCTGTCCCCATCTCGGAGCCTCTTCGATCCACAGCCATGGCGGGCGCCGACGACAACAAGATCAACCCGGGCGAGGAGCTCGAGGTAGCCGACAATGAGTTGCACAAGGGCACCAACTACAACCTGGTGGACAAGGAGGTCGCCGCCTACGCCAGCGAAACCGTTGTCGAGATCGACGAGGCGACCAACAAGCGCCTGAAGCGCATGATTGACAAGCGTGAGAGCCGACAAGACACACATACGTGCGACCCCTTTGGCGCTAATCCTGTTGGCAGGCATCCTCCTGGTTATGGTCGTCACGTATTTCGTACAGGCGCTCGATAAGGGCACCATGTCGTTTGCGTCCATCATGGGCATCATCGACGACGCCGGCCTTGTCGGCACGCAATATTCTTGGCTGACGACCATCATCTACATTGTCATCCTCGTTGTTGAGTACCCGGAGAACTACATCATCCAGCGTGTGCCCATCGCGAAGTGGCTAAGCCTGAACATTATCCTCTGGGGCATCACTTTGTCGCTGCACGCAGCCACCAAGCAGTTTGCCGGCCTCATCACCCTCCGCGCCTTCCTGGGAGCATTCGAGGCGTGTTGCCAGCCGACCTTTGTCTTGCTCTCCGGCATGTGGTACAAGAGGTGCGTCTATTTCGTTCTGTCTCTTCCCAGATAATACTGAGTCCAGGGCTGACAAGATGCGAGCAGAGAAGAGCAGGCCGGGACGGTCATTTTCTGGTACGCGATGAACGCCATCAACCAGATCGTAGGCAGCTTGCTTGCATTTGCCTTCTCGCACATCCCCAGCACCGGCGCCATCGTGTCCTGGCAAGCCCTGTTCATGACCTACGGCATTGCCACCGTCTTCTGGGGCATCTTCGTATTCTGGTGGATGCCCGACTCCCCCATGAAGGCGCACTGCTTCACTGAGGAGGACAAGAAGCTCATGGTCGAGCGTGTGCGTCAGAACCGAACTGGCCTGCAGAACCGCATCTTCCGCAAGGAGCAGATCTGGGATGCCGTGACCGACCCTCAAGGTAAGTCTATCTTTTTTTCTTATGTTGCCTCTAGATCTGGTGGCTTCAAAGACTCTATACTGACAGTACCACATAGTCTGGGGATTTGCTCTGATCCAGCTGTGCACCACGCTCCCATCGGGCGGTCTCGGTGCCTACTCCAACATCATTATCAAGTCCTTTGGCTTCTCGACGTGGCAGACCCAGTTGCTGCAGATGGTGTCGGGCGCGGTCCAGCTTATCACCATGATCAGCGCTGTGTATATCGACGGCCGCTTCCACCAGACCACCTTGGCGATGATGGCCTCTGTCCTGCCCACCATCGCTGGCACCGTGGTACTCATCTCGGTGCCTTTCGAGTACGACAAGCGTGTCGGCCTGCTCTTCGCGTACTACATCATGATCTCGTTCTGGGCGTGCGCCGGCCTGGCTCTGTCGTTGGTCACGCGCAACGTGGCCGGCCAGACGAAGAAGAGCTTTGTCATTGCTAGCAACTTCGTCTTCTGGGCCACCGGAAACGCCATCGGTCCCCAGGTGTTCCGAAGCCAGGATGCGCCGCGCTACTTCCTTGCACTAGCCATCATCCTAGGCTGCTTCGTGCTGCTGGTGATCACCCTTGGCGCCCTGCGTACCTACTACGTCTGGCAGAACCGTCGCAGGGACGCGAAGATCGCCAGCGGCGAGGCCGTTGCTGACGAGCTGTTCACCCACAGCTTCGAAGACATTACAGACAGGGTAATTAACCCCCATTCCTCTGCTGATTTTACTCCAGCTTCTGACATTCTTCTAGGAAAACGTCAATTTCCGGTATGTGTATTAATGGCTCTCAGCCCAGCCGACGCGCTGAGTTCGCAGTCCTCCAGAAGCATCCGGGGAGGAATGCAGTACTCGTTCTCCATGCTTTGGCTCATAGCTTTTCAACAGTCGTAGCCTAGAGAATTCAAGTGACCTAAATACAAAATCTTGCCTCTCTTCAACATGTATTAATTCAAGCTCTCCTCTATTCGCTTCAAGTGCGGTGGTTATTTTGCCAGGTCTTCATATTTTGGCAGGTTTTCAAACTGTAGGGAAATTTCGTATGTGCAAGACCGCCTTGTGACCCGTTCCAATGCCGGGAACCAAGAAAAAGAAGCCTTCCAAGGCGCAAGCCACTAGCGCCAACGTTCGGCTTGCCTTATGGCCAAGCATGCAAGCTGAGATCCTCTGACTTGGCGCCGAGCAGGGCCGCCATCAACGCGGGAGAGCCGCAGCCTTGGCTGTCAGCGCTCTACGTACCTCAGAACCCAATACCCGGCCTTGCAATAGTGTAAACACACGTCATGGACGGCGTAGTCCAACAAATACGGTTGGCGGAAAATAACAGAAGAGGGGGTGGAATGGCTTGAAAAGCGGAGCGACCTGAGGTTTAGGGGGTTTTAAGGGGGCAATAGCCGACCCGAGTAGACACCTCCGCGCACGTCGGCTTAGCACCTTCTCGAGCATGCTGTGGATAGGTGAGGCAAGAGCGGAGAGGCTGGTAGTTAGGTACCTAGGTACTGTACCAAGCACATGCCCAGAAGAGGCGCCCAAAAGATCCCGAAAGAGGGTCCGAGGCCGGGGTTGACAGCCCCCGCTAGCGCTAGCGATTCATCTCCGGCTAGCAGCCGCTTATACCCAGAAGAGCAACAGCAGCCACATCCCAATCCACTGTCGAACCTTGATGAAGGACGACCTCCGACTCCACCGTGCCCAGCCAGCAGCCTTCTTCCTTCAGCTTCGCATTTGGCTCTAGCGGCTACCGGGTCCGAAGCGAATTTCCTCAGCGGTGACCCAGGAGGAATATCCCGGCGGTCATAACGTGCCAAGAAGGTACAGTCAGAAAGGGTCCAAACCTGGGCTCTCACCAGTCCCCCTCTCCTCCCCCAAACTCGACCCCCAGATGGGGGATAGAAAATGAGGGGTTCCTAAGTCTGTCCGGACCAGGTATTGGCACCCGTCACAGGCAATCTCGCGGCCCAGGAGCGATAACAGCCATGCCTGTCATTGCATTTTCCAGCGGCCCCGACCGCCTAAACCTGGTCGGCGCGCCAATCGTTGTTGACGAGGCCGACTACCCGGGCATTCACATCGCGGCTCGCAATCTAGCCGAGGATTTTGCTCGTGTGACGAAGAAGGCAGCAAGCCCTGTACAGGTTTTTTCGGCCAGCAGCGAACCCCAGGGTGGTGCCTCCGAGACACTCATTATCATAGGCACCCTCAAAAGGAGCCCGCTCATTCGCCGGCTCAGCGAGGAGGGCAAGCTCGAGGTCAGCGTCATCAACGGGAAGTGGGAGTCCTTTACTACCACCATCGTAGACGCGCCGCTGCCAGGATGTCAAAGGGCTTTGGTCATTGTTGGAAGCGACAAGAGGGGGGCCATTTTTGGCACGTACTCCCTCGCTGAGGAGATTGGTGTCTCGCCGTATGAGGGCTCCCTCCCAGATATCATGTCTAAGGCGCGCCAAGCTTACGAGATGCAGATGGTACTACTGGGCAGATGTACCGGCGAAGCACCATCCCGACATCTACGCTCTGCCCGGGACGACGACGCAGGGAGAGCCGAGTGTGCGGTTCCGAGGGCTCTTCATTAACGATGAGGCGCCTGCGCTCACAGGCTGGGTCCGGGAGAAGTTTGGAAAGTACGGAGTCGAATTTTACAAGAAAGTGTTCGAGCTTCTGCTCCGATTAAAGGTTCCTTCCCTGCCGCCACTGTTACGAAGCAGCCGATGACTGATATGCCACAGGCCAACTTCCTCTGGCCGGCAATGTGGCCGGGCTATCCCAACCCCGGCGCCTCGTTCTTCACTGATGATCCCGACACTCAAATGACGGCAGATCTCTACGGCATCGTGGTCTCAACGTCCCATCATGAGCCGATGCAGCGCCTCTCGAACGAGTGGTTCGCGAACAATCCGGACGGGAGCTGGGACTGGCTCACCAACAGAGAGAATATCACGCAATTCTTCCGAGAGGGGGTTGAGCGGGCCAAAGGTTGCGAGTCGTACTTCACCATGGGTATGCGAGGCGAGTACGACAAGGGCATGAAGACTAAGGACCCTGCCGCCGTCGTCCGCGACGTCATCAAGACACAGAGGCAGCTCATAAAAGAGGTCCATGGGAGAGAGGATGCTGTTCCACGTAGGTGCTCCCCTGTCCAGCCCAGAAATACCCCTTCCGCTTAGTCTTTTACCCTTGCTGATCCTTGCCCAACTCGTCCAGAGCTCCTAGCCCTTTACAAGGAGGTTCAGGATCAATATGAGTCCGGCAAACTCGAGTTACCCGATGACATAACCCTTCTTTTTGCCGACGACAATTTTGGATCTATCCGGAGACTGCCCTCTGGGGAAGAGGCTAAGAGGAAAGGAGGAGCGGGTGTGAGTAAATCATCCGTATACTAGAAGGACGCGCCTAACACAAAACAGATCTACTACCACTTCGAGTATGTCGGGACTCCACGAAGCTACAAATGGATTAATAGCAATTCTCTGGTTCGATGCACTCTTCCATATACGTGTCTGTGGGTATGTAAGGCTAATAGGAACAGGGCAAAACATGGCACCAGCTTCGCGAAGCACATCGCCGTAACGCACGGCAAATCTGGGTCTTCAATGTCGGCGACATTAAGCCGCTAGAAGTTCCGCTCTCTTTCGCTATGAAGCTTGCATGGGACATCAACTCTATTGAAAGTGATGGATTTCCGAGCTTCTTTGAGAGTCTGGCAGTCCAACAGTTTGGTCCCCAGCTCAGTCTGGAGGTGGCCGCTACATGGCACGAGTATAACAGGCTGGCCTCGCTCCGGCGCCACGAGCACATAGAGCCACAGACATTCTCTATCCTGAATTACAACGAAGCGGACACCGTTCTAGCACGGTGGCGAACACTTCTCGAACGTGCGGAATCCATCCACGAACGATCTTCTGACACCGATCGACCCGCTATATTCCAACTCGTCTTGCATCCCATCAAGGCATCCTATCTGTTTACAGCTCTGCAATTCACCCTTGGTCGCAACCAGCTTTACGCCCGCCAGCGCCGCAACACAGCGAATAAGCTGGCCCGCGAGGTACTTGAGCTATTCGATGCTGACTATACGCTCTCCGAAGAGTTTCACTCTCTGCTCGGAGGGAAATGGAACCACATGTTGTCGCAGCCGCACTATGGCTTCGGGGATACGTGGCACGCTCCGAGCCGCGACATGATCAGCGGCTTGTGCTATGTACAGCAGAGACAGAACTCGAACCCCATTGTCGGTCAGATGGGCATTGCGGTCGAAGGCCATGAAGGCATTCGTCCAGGGCGGACCAACGAGGAGTCGGACCGAACTCATCCTAGTCGTCGCGACTTGGTACCTGGTTTGACTCTTGGGCAAATGACACAGTACGGGCCGCACAAGAGATGGTTTGACATCTTTACCCGTGGGGCCATCGTGATTCATTGGAAGACAGAGGTTCCATTTGATTGGATCCACCTATCAACTTCGTCGGGAGTGCTTGTTCCGGGAGAGGATGATGCCCGAGTCGAGATCTCTATCGATTGGGACCGCGTGCCGGAACAGTTCGGTCAGTCGGTTTCAATCGTCATCCTGTCGGATGAAGGCGACTATGAGCACGTTTCCGTTCCTATCATCAAACGTCCTGCGGTCGCCGATCTCGAGAATGTCCACGTGGAGGCTGGAGGCATTATCAGCATCGCTGCGGCCTCTTGCTCGCCCCAGCTGCCTTACATCGCCCTTCCTGAAGTAGGCAGCCACGGTATCGGGTCTGTCACGACCATAACACCCCCAAGTGATATGCCGTTCCTGAGCTACCAGATCTACACCTTCACAAGCAGCTCAGCGCCGCGCCTGTTGCTGTACTTCAATATGACCCTGGATATCGATCCTGCAGACCCCATGACATACGACGTCCAGATCGATGGCGGCAGCATAACGAATTATCGATTGGTACCTGAGCCAAAGACAAAAGGGGAGCTTCCTGATGGTTGGTATTTTGCAGTGCAGGATTGCTTCTGGAGGCGAGAACACGAACTTGAGAAGGATACCTTAGCCCCGGGGAAGCACGAGGTTCGCATCACGCTTAGACACACGAACATCATACTTGAGAAATTAGTGTTAGATCTTGGAGGTCTCAAGGATAGTTACCTTGGGCCGCCCCCGACCTAATGGTTCGGATAGCACTCTGTCTAAATGCCATAGTGTTACGAAATTGCATTAGCCAAACCTGATAACCGCCGACATTAGCCAAGGTGGACAACAGATAAACCCCAGGTTCAGTGCGACTCTGCTTCTCGTATCATGCTTCCCACTTAGAAATAATTAGATCAGCCGCACGCTCGGCTATCGCGTAGGTTGTGGCACTAAGATGTGTGCCCGGAACCCAGGGAAAGATGCTGGCATCCACGACACGTAGCCCACTTAGGCGATGCACGCGTAGCTCCTCGTCAACCACGCCGCCCAAGGATTCAGGAAGCATCGCTGCGGTACAGCATGGGTGCTCAAAGCTTGCAAGGACAGTACCATGCGTCCTGATCCAGGCCTCTATCTCGGCGTGAGTCTGCACGGCGGGACCGGGGCGCGTCTCGGTCAGCCCCCAAGATTGCAAGGCCGAGGCATTAAAGAATTTGCGAATCAAGGGAACAAATCGGACCATTATATCCACGTCGACCTGGTTGGTGCCCGTCCGGTAATCGAGTATGGGCTCTCCGTCGGGATCGGATACGTTGAGCAACACAGTGCCCCGGCTGAGAGGATGAATAAGACAGCCAACGCCGGAAGGGGTGCCCCCAAACGGTGATTCGAGAACAGGAAATTGTGGGTCCTCGAATAGAGAAGCAAGATACTGAAGCTGTTTCTTGTATCCGGCAACAACCGCCGGGGCAGTTCCGTCCGGAAGATTGTTTGCACTGGAGCCGGACTGGACTTGGGCACGAATCTCTTTGACAATCAGGCCAAAGTCGGGTGTGATATCTGGTAGCCCAACATAGACAGCATTGTTGGAAAGCGCCTGAGTATATGGCCCTTTGGCGGGCCGCTCGGCGTAAGTTCTAACCGCCTCTTCTTCGTAGCTTGCGTTTGTGGAGAGCGTGTTCGAATTTGGCGTGACGGGGCTAGAGACTTAAGTTTCGAGATATCGTTTATTAGCTTCGGCGATTCGAATAATCAAAACAATGACTTCTGATCCGGGAGGCTGAATATACTCACTATTCGCCGTGATGATAGGGCCAGCGTGATCCTGGAAATTATAGCCCACCCCCGGGAGGTCCGCGACGATGTCGATCCCAGCCTCCCTCAGTAGGTCCCCGGGACCAATCCCACTTCTCTGGAGGATCTGGGGCGTGTGGAGGGAGCCAGCAGATATAATCACCTCTAGCCTGGCAGTGACTAATGTTGTCTCTCCGTCCTCTAGCGACAGGACCTCGACTCTCGGGGTTTTTTGTTTGCTTAGATATGCATCATCGTACACAACACGCCGGACTTTGTGCTTCACTAGCAGGTCGTAGTTGGTCCTTGAAGCAATTACATCCAGATAATGGCCTACTCCGGCGTGAGAACGCTCAGCAGTGACAGCGTCTTGCGAGCTGGTTATCCAGCACAGGCCGGCCTTGTCGCCTGCGTCGCACTGCTGACGAGGGGATATTCCTGCTTCAACCCACGCTTTAAATACGTCTTCTGTAGTGATGAAATGATCCGGTTAGCCTTTCCTGTTTTACATCGGTAAGTCTTCTCAGCTCATCTGCTGGCTTACTTAGGCCGGGCCACTGAAAAGGGGGGAAGCTGGCAGTAATAGGGCCGGAGCCCCCGTACGCGGCCGTAGTGTTAAACGTGTAGCCGAATTCAGCAACTTGATCCTCTGTCGGTTCAACAAAGTTGACGCTCTAGACAATCCAGTCTGGTTAGTAAACGGGTCGTCTCTCACACAAACAAGGCATGAGTGGCGCGACAAAGTCCCTCGATAGGCATGGCTGTATACCTTCTTGTAAAAGGGAAAGATACTGTCCCAGTCCCATTTCACCTCGTTGTTGCCGTATGGGTTGATAAGAGCCTCCCAGCCGTCGAAGTCGTGCCTAGATGCGCGATCAAAGAATTGACCGTTGTGGGCAGAACTGCCACCCACAACCCGGCCGACCTGTACCGCGGCTGAGGCGTTACCCAATGCCGTCAGCGGCAGAGACTGAAACGCCCACTGGTCTACCGGCGGCGGGCTACCTGGCGGCTCGAATATTCCCGGCGCAAATTGGATCTCCCCGTACTCTACCACTAGAACGGTGCCTAGAGGCGGTTGTTAGCTTCTATCGCGGCTACTACCCTCCGGGTCCAAGCGACCTGGGTCCATCACCTGTCCCTCGGAGACTTGCGATTTGGAAATGCTTCGCTCAGCCGATCGGCAACCGTGAGCCCCGCTGTACCACCCCCAACAATGACAAAGTCGTAGTCTGGACGCAGTTGATTCACGTGCCTGAGCGGTGTCACAGGCGCTACGGCCTCCGCCACCGCACCGACCGCAGCATTGAGCCCTAATAAGCTAAGGAATATCATAGGGGAAATGTGGCTCTCTGTGGCCCGGTGCTGGTAGTACAGATTGGTTGGGGGACGGATGAGGGCAAAATAAAAAACACGCGTTACCTCCACAATCTTCTGCTCGACTCTTCCTCGTATATCAAGCATTCTTAAGGTTACCATCTGCCCCAGATTACTGATATGTTGGTTTACTAATTTTATTGCCACTTCTCTCGCATTGCTACCCATCGGCGGGCTTTGATAGGCCAACCAAACTTCCACCCCCAGAATTGAGAGACCTACGGCTGACCACCTTCCTTTCTGCACCGGTACAGGCATCATAACGAACCCAGCTCAGAGATCAAGTGGGTTAATCTCAATTGAGTGGGATTTTGGTCTGCTGCCGATGTTACACCTCAGGAAGTGCATGTTTCTGCTAACGGCTACCTGGTTCGCTTAGCTCCTATCGATTGTGAGCAGCCCAGAAGAACAAAGCTTGTGAACTTCGAGAGATCGGGCCTCAACCCGTTGCCGATTACGCCACGAGCTGTGGCACATCATAGAGCAAACTTTGACAGCATATTTCGTCATATATCCAAATCAAGCAGATCTCCATTTCAGGTCGCGGTGCATGCGTCATCATTCAGAGCCGTGTTCTAACACACCTAACTTGGTTTGGTTTTTTCATTGAAGCATGTCGCTTCTCATCACAGTAAATCAATAGGGAAACTTGGCGCAGCGTATAATGGGTAAGACTAGTTCTCCTAGCTGCTTTAGAGCGCCGCGGACGTGAAAGCATTCACCCGTAATTTGCTGGGTTCGAGTCAAATACAGAAATGCACGTAGTACGAGCACAGAGGCAGGTAGCTGATCAGACGGTATCCTGCAGATCTGGAGTCAGATTGGTGGAGAGAGAACCGTCTGTCCCATTGGTCCCATATTACAGCCTTTCGCTTCGCTATTTTAGCCTCGCAGAGTCCAACGTCGATCGTAGCAACTCCCATCTCAGCCTGGTTCAATTCGAATCTCAATCATTGTCGCTCTAGCTACACGCGCACCCTCGCCAAACCACCGCCGCATCAGAACTCAGCGGATCAGACCCTAAGGGACTTGACAGTTCTATCGCCGCGTGCCAGTGGGCACGCCACAGAAGCCATGGCCCGGTTCTCCAGCCTTCCGCTGGAGTTGAAGGACCGGGTGCTTCTTGAGATATTTAATGCCTGCGATGCGGAACTCACAGCAATATGCACCTCAGTGTGCCGCGAATGGCAGTGTTTGATGGAGCGATACACCTTTGAAAACATCTGGCTGACCCCCGCGCGAGTGAAGGAGGCATCGAGAATAATCACGCCACATCGCCAAGCGCTCGTCAGGCATCTGTCCCTGGCAGTCATTCTAGATCCGTACGATGAATATGAAAATCCCGAAGAGACAGAACAAGAGCATCAAGAAAACTGTGAGCGCTTCACCGCCGGCGTGACGGAGATGCTTCGCTATCTCGCCACCTGGGAGCGCACGCGCAGCTGGAACCCAGATGGCGGGTGGGGACTCGCCCTCGACCTTGACGTATATTCGCTGAGCGACCCTGGAAGATCTGATATAGCCAGCGACGAGGAATTGCGGGAGACCTCTCGCTGGGACGGAGCGTCTTCGTTTCTTGAATTCGTGAACGAAGGAGTCTTGGACATCCCCACCTTCCGCGGAGTGGTCTCTTTCTGCGTCTACCCCGAAGACGATTGCGTACAAAGAAACCTAGCACCCTTGGCATGCTGTCAAATTTCTTCTTTGTTTCTCGATCTTGAGGCTGTCGTCTGGACCTTTGTCGACGGCAGTGTGCGAGACGAGCCGAAACGACGACTTCGGCAGGGTAAGTCCGCTTTGTTCCACGTGGACGGTGTGCTACACCAATGCTGACGGCGGGCGTGGTAGAATTCGCAACTGGTCTCAGCCTGATTCCAGCCTCGGTGAAATACTTCCGTCTTTTCTACGAGCAAACTACTTTCAATGAAGAGCCCCCCTTTGTCGATCCTATTCTCGAGGGCGAACAGGGAGATCCGCTGAGTATCGCACTACGAAAACTCTCCCAGCAGCTAGTGCAGATGAATCTCGAGTGGTATGGTCAATATGGGACAGAAGTATTTTGGCCCATAGAGGAAGAAGAGAATGTGAACGTCCCGGAATGGGAGCATCTCGAATCCCTCTACGTCACGCAGGGGATCTTTACGCCGAATCAAGGGAACCTTTTCACGGTTCCGAAGGGGGAAGAGGACGTAGCATCGTTCCAGGACCTCGAGCGGTGCGTGCTTGATTCCAGCGCTGCGAACTCGTTTCTCCGTGCTGCCGGCCGCGCGGCGTCTCGAATGCCAAAGCTCCACAGGATCGGCCTAGACATCCGGAACACGACCGCAGACCCTCACGACCCCAAGTGCTCACTTGGGATACTGTATATGGTAGATGGCCCGACATGCTCGCTGGTAGTCATGAACCCGGACATAGAATTGGAAGCAGAGACACAAACTGCGTGGGATAGAGCTGCGGAGGCCCGAACTGGGCAACCTAGGTGCCTGGAGATCGTCCGACCGGAGCCGCTCGCGGATAACGAGGAGGGAAACAACCAGGGCGAGACAGGGAATAATGGGCAAGTGTGGGATCACGGTACATTAGATACTAGGCAAATGGTAAATATTCATCAGGAGTGAAGGCTGCTGGGGCGTTGGTGGGATACATTGGAGCCTACTGTGAGGCTTCATGGGACGAGCAGTTGGAGGTTGCGTCTTCTAATATCCCCCCTTAAAAGAATATGGTATTTTCGTGACAACGATAGGGTCGCGTACTAATCTAAAGCAATCGCTGGTCATCTACACCTGTCCTATAGCTTACAGGAGTGTAACTAACTTTAGGCCATCTTCGTCGTTCCTTCTATTTGCGGACTGCCTCCTCTTCATCGTTCCTGGTATGGTTATGTTTGTGGGCCACTATAAATCCATCAGTCGTCCTCCAGACTGTCATTCCCAACGCACTTGTGGGAAACAAGTTGCCGAAGCTATAGTCAATATTCGGAGCACCATATCATGCATCAAGGTAGCAAACATGGGCGGCGGCGTCACGTCGCATCCTCCTTAATTATCATCATCATCATCATCTCATCTCATCGGGGTGGTGCCGGAGTCGATGACATCTCATACGTGCCAGAGCCATATGCCTGTCCGTGCAGCTCTGGCCGCAGTTGGGTGTCTCCCATGACTTCTGGCCGAGAGCCCTGGGGCTGGGCGTAGTACACGGGTTGCGCTAGCTGTCCGTAGCTTGGGGGGTTTTGTACCGGGGCCGCCGGCGGTGGCATATAGCCCGGAGCGTAGCCTGGATACGGATGTACTTGCATCTCATGCACCGGCGGACCGGCGGGGAATGATGGCCTCGGTGGATTGTATATCGGCGCATATCCTTGAATAGGTGACATGGTACCCCCTGAGACCGTTGTTGTGGCCGTAGACATAATGCTGGGATGCCGCGAGACATCAGATTGGTTGGCAGGAGAAGGTGTGCTGCCCGTCGGCGTGACGGCGTAGACCTTGGATTCGCCGGCGAGCTCGGGCTTGCCCGCCGGTATAGCGACTGCAGCAGTGGCAGGCACCGAGCGCTGCGCGGCGTCCCCCTCCGGCGGTGCCGGAACGACAGGGGCATATACCTGCTTGTCTCTCTTAGTACAGCACTTGTAGATGATAAACAACAGTGCACATAAGATGATAGCACCGCCCGCGGAGCCGACCGCGATGCCGATGGTAGCCGTCTTCGAAAGACCCGAGTCGCCTCCGCCTCCATTGCCAGAGCCGCCCGAGGAGCCGGGTGTGGAGGAGCCGACATATGCGGTCGAAGTGATGACGGAGCCGGCGGCGTTGGTTCTCGTGACGACCACCACCGCAGTTGTTTGTTCGGTATCCGTGGTGTAGTAGCCTCCACCGTTAGTATCGAAGTCCGTGAAGGTTGTCAATCCCGCATTAATGCTCAGGCATTCTTCCGAGGCGGCAGAGATTACGTCTGGCGGGGAAACTGGTTAGACCTCCTTTGATCGAATACAGTGATAGTCAGTCAGAGGCGGTCCACTAGAACAACTTACTGGCCGCAACCAAGTATCCACAAGCCTGAGCAAGGCACGCGTAGGCCGCTTCATAAATAATCTCGATATTTAGATACTGGCACTCGCACGCCAGGTCATTCAGCCGACAGGTGGTGCTCTTCGTGACGGCCGAGTCTATGCATGCCGTAGCGCACGTCATGACGGTCCGAGGAGACAACTCATCGCGCAACCGGAGATCAAGAGCAGCCGCGGACGGCGCCTGTGTGATCTGAGGGAATGCAGGATCGGAAACGTCAAAGAAGGGTATGTTGAAGCTTGCGGCACCGCCCGCCAGGGACAACAAGGCCAAGCATGACACGAGCAGGCCGTACAGCGACTGCACCATGGTCAAGGAGGAAAGTATTCCCCGAATACTGAGCCAGGAGTGTGATTTGCGAACGAATGGCCTGAAGATCAACACGCTGTTACGGTAGGAGGTGTGTGGTGCAGGATCGACCAAGCAGAGCGAAACCAGAGCAGGACATGATGCCTCAACCCCCAACTCCCCCCCCCCAGCACTTAAGGGCAGCCGCAAGACCCTCGATACCCCGTCACCCCATATCTGCCGCCGCGCATCTATTCCCCACTGGACGCCACGTCCCAAGTGAGACTCTGCTGAAAAGCCCACACGTCTAGTCTCAGCCTACGAGGCGTCTTCGACTGCAGGCCCCATGCGATAGGGAGAAAGGCCTGGCAACCGGGAGGCGCCTCCCAGCCCAAAACAGCCATGGCGCAAATTGTTCGCGCAGGATATCCGCTATTGCTGGTGGCAATGATTGGCCCTTTCTACCGACCTGTGCCGGATACCCTTCTCGTCCCCTGGTTTGATGGGTTCAGCCGCACGCACGTCCGTCAATAGAGAGGGGCCTGATGGGGCACACCCACTTACACGACCGCTATCGCTGTGCGGCTCCGGCTGGTAATGAGAGCACGAGGGCAAGACGAGGCTCCGAGAAGGCGCGCATACGTTAGACCGCGCTCGCAAGCCCCAGCCACCAGCGTCCGACGAGAGCCGGGTCAGTTGCAGCCTGGAAGCGGCAAGACCGGAGCAACGGCAGCAATTTTTGGCTTGATCGAGCGGCTATTGTTGCAGACGAACTAAGTAAACAGGCCAGGCACAGCTCAAAGATACTGAAACGAGCTGGGACAACCTGGGACGACTGCGGCCCCCCTGCTATAGCCAGTGGTGGTAAAGCGCTTGTCCACCGCAACTAATACAACCCCTGCTCAGCTCTCAGTTGCCCTGTTACGCCAGGAGGGCATTATTGATCGGTCAGCTGCTGCATGTCGTACAAGTCCATTGCTACCCTAGACTATCGGCCTCTCCATAAAGAGGCAGCGTCACCTCTATCCCTTTTTGCTTCTGTGAAGAGCGTTCCTGTCCCAGCAGTGCCTACCTCACAGCCCTCTAACGCCGTCCCTGAAGTCCCTAGCTGAACGCAACCCAATCGCAAGCCGAAACAAGGCACGCTATGGATGAGAGCCCCAAGGGCGCCCCCCTGGCATACATGCAGCAGGATGCTTTAATCGATGATACAAGAAAAACACAGATACAGTAGCGCAGCGGGCGCACTCAATCATCCCACTCTTCGTCTAGTTGGTCAATGAGTCGGTTCTCGTCCTCCCGGTTCCTATTCCGCCTGCTTGGGGAAATAGACAGCGCCCGGTAGCCTCTCCTGCTTGGGAAGCATCGCGCACATGAAGAAAGGAGAATGGTCAGCATATCCTAAGGTGTATTGTCAGCAACGTAAACTTGATTTGATGGTTGCGGGGTAGGGAAGGCCGTACATTGAAGAAGTTCCAGATGCTAGACCAGAGGCTGTAGTTGGGCAGTTGCCGCCAGCCGCGCGCATGCCCCACGGTCCGTTGGTAGAATACACCTCCAACCAGATAAACCAGGACGGCAATAAAGAAGATGATGGCGAACACGCTGCCTGGACCGACACTGCCGGGCTTGTGTGGCTCGGCGCCAGCGCAGGCGTGTTGGGAGCGCACCTCGAAAAAGTAGGCGCACTCGTCAGGGTCGACGCCCACAAACGAGGCCGCGGCGTGGGTGTTCAAGGGATCTCGGTCGCAGAGGAACGAGATGGTAGCCGACTTGCGCCGCGTGGTGTCGCCCTTGTCCTTCTCCTTATCTGTGTCCTTCGTCTTCGTCGTCTCCTTGTTGGCGACCTTGCCTTTCGGCGAGGTCTCTTCCGAGTCCTCGTCGTAGTACTTGTTGTACCTCGCGCCGTCGTGGACGGCATCCCGCTTGTCGCTCTTGTCGGTCGCGCACGGGGAGCCGCCCGTGTACTGGAGGACGAGTTTGCGGCCGCGGGATACGAGCTTCGAGGATTGTAGGCTACACACCACAGGTCAGCATATCATTTCCTTTCGTCTGGAGCACCCCCGAATCGCAAATAGCCTACATACCCTAGCGAATAGACCTTGCCATCTTTTTCGTAATACGCGCTAATGTTGCTATGCAGCGAACTAGGGACATCCACTGCTTTCTCGACTGGCTTCACCACCGCGCCGCAGATGTTCAATGTGAAGTCGTAGTTGAGGTCGTATCCCTTCGCGGTGTAGTCGGTCAACTGCGCGTTCTTGGGGGCTTTCTTGTCCTTTTCCAGAATGATGGCCGTGTCGGGGCGCAGGTCGAAGAAGGCGCCGCTCTGGGAATGCGCTACGCAAGGCGTCGCCTCGACCGTAGCCGAGCTAGTGGAAGTCGAAGAAGTCGAAGATGCGGTTGCGAGGAGCGTAGTGCTATCGGCGGCGAGCACCGTTGCTGCGAGCACCGCGATGAGCAGCGCGCCCGGAGAGCGTCGGACAATCATGATGGCTTAGTGTTGGGGGCGTCGGGAGGATTACGTCGGCTTCGGAACTAAGGTTGGGGAAGGCTAAAGCGCGCGCACGGCGCTGGAAGGCAGAAACGAGAGCGCTCTCATCAACCGGATTGCACGGAGGGGATCAATGGGCGATTGACGAGGGGAAATCGCAGCGCCGGGGGACTCGTCACGACGATGGAGGGCGTGTCCTGTCTGTCAAGCGCGGTCCGGTCGTTAAAGCTGCTGCCGGAAAAGATGTCATCTGCATTCCTCCTGCGCCGGCCTTGGACGTGGCGGGCGTAGTGGGGCGCCCAGGCAAAGCGACAGATCTTCAGGGGCGGAACAGCCCGTAACGGCCCGGCAAATCCTATTCTTTTCGACAATTGAGACGTCCCGTAAACGGGTAAGCCCTCGCGCCCGCGGCCGATCTTGTCTATCCGATCAGCAGATCTCGCACATACACCCGCGTAGTTCTAGCCCAAGCTCACTACCGAGTGAGGATTGCGACGGCGTGTTCCCACAATCGCGTATTCGTATCACTCGACTCCGGTTCGTGGCCCCGTCTGCAAAAACGGAAGCGAATTAACCCACGGCCGGTGTGACGTTTTCGGGCGCGGGCATTCGATCATTTCACGCGCTAGTCCCAAGGCGGAAGCATATTATGAACTCACACCCCTCGACCTCAGTTCATCCGGGTCCCAGACATCCGGAGAGACTAAAAGGCTGGGCAAGAAGTCTACTATGATACTAGGGCTCCCTCCCAGATTTAAATAAAACGGCAAGATGCGCCATATCAAGTCAAGATGTACCAGAATAAAGACAGGCATCTATATTGCAAGTAACGATGGCATCAACGTCCGAAACACCTACCAAAACCCAAGCTCGGTCGGGGCAGAAACCGCGTGGTTATGAGTTCGGCGGCCCGTAAGTCACTTCCCACAGTGCGAGCATACCCTTGCACCCAGAGACTAAGACACCTATATATACCTGGTTGTTTGGCTATTTGACTATACTGACGGCACTGTCCGCTCCTTAGCCTAGGGGCTGTCGGCGTGAGCTTCGGCCTCCCCATTCTTCTCTGCATCTTCTACTTTGGCTGCAACGACATCACCGGATGCCCTGCCCCGTCACTACTGAGCCTAGGGACTCTCAAGCTTGAGAACCTCAAGCGCGAAGTTGGATGGCCAGGCCTCGATGCCTTCTTCACCTGGGAGGTGACGGCGTGGATGCTGGGATACTTGCTCTTCAACCTAGTCTTATACCGCGTTCTGCCTGCAACCGAGGTCGAAGGAACCGTCCTCGCTAATGGTGGGCGCCTGAAGTATCGGCTCAATGGTTGGTACCCTGTTCCCCCTCCCCATTCTCAGATGGAAACTGTAGAGATGTTAACGAAGCCGTGTTAAGCCTTCTCCTCGAGCATGTTCACGCTCGCCATCTGCGCTGCTGGCACTGCAGCACAGGGCGCCGAGTTCCCCGTCTGGACCTTCATCACCGACCACTACGTGCAGATCATCGTGACCAACACTCTTCTCTCGTATGCCCTCGCGACTTTCGTCTACGTGCGCAGCTTCGGCATCAAGCCCGGCAACAAGGACTTGCGCCTACTTGCGCAGGGCGGTGTCACCGGCAATGCCATGTACGACTGGTTCATTGGCCGCGAGCTGAACCCGCGTGTGACACTCCCCTTGATCGGGGAGATCGATCTCAAGCAGTTCGCCGAGATCCGCCCGGGCCTGTTGGGCTGGACGCTGTTGAACTTTGCCTTCGTGGCCAAGCAGTACCGCAGCTTCGGCTACGTGACGGATGGCATCCTCTTCATCTCGATCATCCAAGCCCTCTACGTCCTGGACTGCCACTACATGGAGCCGGCGCTGCTGACGACCATGGACATCACCACGGATGGCTGGGGCTGCATGCTCATCTTTGGCGACCTGGTCTGGGTCCCGTTCGTGCACTCGACGCCGACCCGCTACCTTGCCACACACCCAATCTCTCTGGGGTGGGCTGGCATGGTGCTTGTCGGTGCCGTCCTCCTCATCGGTTTCACCATCTTCCGGCTCTCCAATAGCCAGAAGAACGCGTTCCGCACGAATCCCAATGACCCGGCCGTCGCCCATCTCAAATACATCGAGACTAAGTCCGGCAGTCGGCTCCTGGTCTCGGGCTGGTGGGGCGTCTCGCGGCACATCAACTACTTCGGCGACTGGCTTCAGGGGTTTCCGTATGTCCTCCCCACGGGCTTGGCTGGCTATGCGATTCTGGCCGCCGGGACGAATGCCGAAGGCGCCATCAAGATGGTAGATGGCCGAGAAGTGGTCCAGGGCGGCGCAAAGGGCTGGGGCATGCTCTTTACCTACTTCTACGTCGTCTACTTTGCCGTACTGCTTGTCCATCGAGCCATGCGTGACGACGAGAAGTGCGCGCGAAAGTACGGCGAGGACTGGGAGAAATACAAGAAGCTCGTCCCGTACCGCATCGTCCCGGGGCTGTACTGAGTAGACACTGAGCCTGGGCGGACATAAGCGGGCTAGCGCTCTGAGGAGATCGTCATACTTTGCGGAAGTAGTTAATTTTTTTTTGGTCGGAGACCGCATAGACAGCTAGTTTTCCAATGTAGGGAAGGGACGGCGGGCAATATGCATCGATGCGTTTAAGACGGCACTCGGTTGAACATTGAATAGCTTGTGTACGCCTGGCTATCTCTCTACTTATGTTCTAGTTAATAAATAAGTAGGGCACATATTATAGGTGGGGGGAAATGAGTCGAATTCCCATCGCGCAATGGGCTCGTGCTCGTATTCGGAGCGCGACTGGGGTGATAACTTGCGCGGCGCCGGATAGTTAGGTATTTGTTTAATAGCGAGCGTCGTGTCAGTGTCAACGTTAGTGTCAATGTCAGTGTCAAGGTAGGAATGTGGGGCTACAAACGGAGCAACGTCCGCGGCTATAGTTATTTTGCTTCCATGGGGCTTTGACCAATGAAAGCCCGCCCTTCGTCCAACCTCTACCTCTCCCGAAGTCACGTGCTAATGCACGGATCAATTGCATCACAAAACCCCCACCACGGTTGATTGGACGACGGGGCCTTGGGTTTGATTTGGGTGGGATACGCCTGGCCTTGCCTGGGGGGCAACTTTTCTTGCAAATAACTCCCCTCCTCGAGGCGCGACCTTTGCTTGTTGCCTGCTCGCCGTTGCTCTTCTCCCCCGAAAGCCTGCATCGCCATCTTGCTCCTCTCCCTCCTCCCCATCCCCCACGCCCACGCGCCCCCATCAGTGCCTTTTTCACAGTCTTCGGAAGGAAACCCCAGGCCATCATTTCAAGATGGGCGAATCGCGGTTTGTGCCCTTTTAACCCCCCTCCAAGCGCCACGCCACGGCAACCATTCCGCCAGCCTTTTTGCCTCGGGGCCGCAACTGACAGCGGGAAACCCATAGACAAGAGCTAGTTGCTTGGCTCAACAGCCTCCTCCAGCTCAACATGACCAAGGTCGAGCAATGCGGAACTGGGTAAGCGATCACCGGCCCTGTCCATTACCCCGCTATGTCGACCGAGCCCACGACGTCTCTCGCGCGCGAGGAAGCCCTTGACAATGACGACGCCGGAGCCGCAGCTAACCAGCTATCCCAACAGTGCTGCCTTGTGCCAGGTTTACGACAGCATCTTTCTCGACGTTGCCATGTCTCGGGTCAAGTTCAACGTGAACACTGAGTATGCCTACATACAAAATTTTAAAATCTTACAGAGTGCGTATCTCCTCCCCTCTTCCCTACGCACCCGCCTCCTGGCACACTCCAGGTATGCATGCCCATGCTGACAAGCGGTGCCCGCGCAGGTTGCTTCACAAAGCACCAGATCGAGAAGCTGATCCCGGTGGAGGCGCTCGTCAAGTGCAAGATGCAGGACAACCTTGACTTCCTACAGTGGACCAAGCGATTCTGGGATCAATACTACCCCGGCGGAGACTACGACGCCGTCGGCCGGCGGAAAGGCGGGGGTCCTCCGCCGGCGGGCGGTGCTGCCCCACGCGCGGCGCCCACCGGCGCGCGGAGGACCGGCGGTACGACGCCCACGACAGGCCCGCGAATTGGCTCAAGGGCAGGCGGCGGCGGCGGTGCGGCCAACTCGGCCCTGCAGCAGGAGCTCAACACGCTCAAGGAGACGGTGGTGGGGCTGGAGCGCGAGCGCGACTTCTACTTTAGCAAGCTCCGTGACATTGAGCTCCTGGTCCAGCAGGCGGTCGAGGAGGACCCCGAGCTAGACAAGCAGGAAGACGGGCTTATCAAGCAGATCCAGACGATTCTCTACTCGACCGAGGAAGGCTTCGAGATCCCCGAGGGCGAGCAGCTCGACGACCAGGAGACGTTCTGAGCGCCGACTGGGCCTCTCACAGCAGAACCCCACCCAAACAAGCGGCTGGGGGGAAGAGAAAAGAATGGTTGGGAATTTTAAGGCAGGGAGGGGGTTAGACTAGGTAATGAATACGAGAGCCTGTGCTCGTACACGAGGCCGGTGGGGGGGGAACGGAGGGCATTTCAAGAACATGGCAGTTGCTTCCGGGTTCACCAATTGCCGGATGACCCATGAATACCCTCATCACTTACGTCGCCTTGGCGATATACACGCTGGTGTTTGAGCAGACAAAAAGACGATGTGCTACGGCACCGGCTTGATGAGAGTTTTGACGAATAGAAACAAAAAGTTTCCTCCATGACACGCGTTCGAAGGGACAAGGATCGACGTGGGTGTAGCAAAACAACGAGCTGCCTGCTCAGGCTTCGTCAGCTGCGGACCGTTCCTGCGCTGCAGGCGAGCGGCGGCCGGCCAGGCACCACTAAATGAAGCCAGCAATCATTGATGACCCCAGGGAGGCTGTCCGTCCGCACCCGAGGCGCTGGGTCTTTACCCCACGGGAGACATCCCGAGGTGCGGCAGCAGCTGTGCGTACTCTATGCACGGCCTCTAGGCCACCTGCCCGCCCACAGAGGTAGGCATTCTAGGGAGGTAGGGAGGGGCACGGCATCCATGAAATGACCTGTTGGGGGGCGGGCGGGAGCGGGCCCTGTTGCATGTGCCAAAAGCCGGACCACGCGTGAGCTAGATTTGGCGGGCTGGTCGCATCGGGATCCCCAGCTGCATGATGTGTTGCGGGGGGGAGAGGGGGGAAAGAGGAGGGCAGCGCCTGACCTGGCGCTAAAAAAGCGCCACAACCCTCAAAGGGTGCGCCAAGGGATCCATGACATCGGCGCGTGTCTGCCCACTCGCCCCAAGGTTCGACACTAAACGCCGAGTCGGTCTGGGCCTGCCCTTTGCATCCTTTGGCTCTTCCATGCCTCATTCCTGTCTTTGCTTCGTTCACTTTTCTCCCAGCCAGCAGTCATCCCAAGATACCCTCGGATTTTTTTTCTCTCTGCCTCTCGATTCCTGTCTGCCTCGTGTCTTGTCTTTACCGCCCCTTCGCGCCTCGTCGCATTTCGCTTTCTCGACCTCGTGGATTGGGCTCCGCCGCCGTCATCATCTAAGCCCACACCGGCCGGGCAGGAACCTTGTTGGAGGGTGACCCGGTCATACCGCGCGGACACCCCCATCGCGGCCTCGTGCATCACACCCCTTCCACAGCGCCTGTCCCACCCCTTCTCTTTCAGGCCTTTTCAGGGGCAGATACGACGAGAGAACGCACCCACACACCTCTCGACTTCCCACCACCAAAGATGGCGCCGCCTGCCGAGATCTCCATCCCCACAACCTCCTTGCACTCGCCCCCCGACGGCGGCAAGCCCTACACGCTGTACAACATCACCCTCCGCTTGCCCCTGCGGTCCTTCGTCGTCCAGAAGCGCTACTCCGAGTTCGCTACCCTACACAACTCGCTGACGAGCCTCACTGGCGCCGCCCCGCCCGAACCGCTGCCCGCCAAGTCGTGGTTCAAGAGCACCGTATCCTCTCCCGACCTGACCGAGGCCCGCCGCGAGGGCCTCGAGAAGTACCTGCGCGCCATCGCTGAGACCCCCGACCGCCAGTGGCGCGACACCCCCATATGGCGTGCTTTCCTCAACCTCCCGAGCAGCAGCACCACAAACAGCGCCGCGTCGAGCAGCGGCATCGGCGTTGAGGGCCGCATCCCCGCCATCGGGCTGCGCGATGCCAATGTCGCGGCCGCTAGCGATCCGACCACATGGATGGACCTGTATCGCGAGGTCAAGGAGTCCCTGCACCAGGCGCGCATGAACCTGGCTAAGCGGGACGCGGCCAACAATAACTCGGCGAGATTCGACGCCAGCGCCGTCGCGAAACGGTCACTTATCAAGGCAGGCAGCCTGCTCTCAAGCCTGAACGACGGGCTGCGGCTCCTGAAGGATAGCGGGCGGCTCGGGGAGGGCGAGCTCCGGAGGCGGAGAGATTTGCTCAGCGCCGCCAGGGTCGAGCGAGACGGACTGGAGAAGCTCAGCGCCACTCTCAACGTCTCGGCAGCCGGCAGCTCCCGGCAGGGCATACCCAGCGCAGGCGAGCAAGCGAGTCTGCTCGGCAACGGCGCCAACTTCGGCCCACGGGCGGGCGGTCGGGTCCTCGGCGCACCGCTTCCCGAGACGGAACAGACGCGGGAACTCGATAACGAGGGCGTGCTGCAACTCCAGCGCACCCAGATAGCCGAGCAGGATCAGGAGGTCGAGTTGCTGGCCAAGCTTGTGCGGCGACAGCGCGAGATGGGCTTGGCGATCAAGGATGAGGTCGACATGCAAACTGAGATGCTACAAGGGCTGAACGAGGACGTCAATCGGGTCGAAGGGAAAATTCAAGTCGGAAAGGAACGCACACGGCGCATGGCCTGACGGGAGGAGCCGTCTCCGGTGAAGGTCGACGAGGGCGAGACAAAAGTTGAGGTCGAGGCAGAAGTCGAGGTCGCGGCCGAGGAGAACGAAGGGACCGGCGATGGGTCGTCGACACTAGGCTCCGACCACACCGAGGATGCTGCCGGGTCCCTTCTCGTCGACAAGGAGGTCGTGCCGGAGGCGGTGGAACCACGGGGCGGGCCGGTCGACGCCGTTCTTGTCATCATCGTCAAGTTCATACTCGCCGGCGTCGAGCTCGTGGTCCTATTCAGTTGGGTCCTGGGACGGGTAACCGATGGGCTCGGGTGGGCTGTGGAGGTGGGTATGCTCCTAATGCAGCCCCCTCGGTGAGATTCCGAACGAGCTGGCAGCAGCAACCTATAGTTGCGGACATGAGCGCGTCGAAGGGCATAATATTTTGATTTCCTACGCGATAGCGGTGGCTGGGCAGCGCATATACCAGTTGTCGGACATGGCGCCAGAGAAGCAGCAAAACGTGCGAACGGATTGTCTATAGGTACACATCGTAAATACCAATTACAAGGTTTGGACACGTCCACAAATGGACACAATCTCCCTCGCCGCCCTCATCCCAGCTCCTCTACTACCAGCGGCTCCTCTCCCCTCTGTGCCCTCCAGTGATTCGTAGCCCGCACGAATTCGTCGCACCCTCTCAGCAGCGTCGCTCCGTACTTCTTCGCGAACCCTTCCGTCATCTCCCACCCCTGGATGTTCCACGGCGTCGTCCACACCAGCACGCCGGTCAGGGCGAGCCCTCCGCCTGAGCCCCCGCAGCCCGTCACGTCGATTGTCAGCTCGTCGAGGTCCAGGCGCCCCTGAGCGACGGCGAGGATCGTGTTGTCCCGCAGCTGCGTGTCGGGCGCCAGCGCCAGCCATGCATCATGCGGCGTGCTGAGCTGCACGGTGGTGGGTTGGAGGGCCGGCGGGATGGCCTGGGCCAGCGGGGCAGGGAATGTCGGCAGGCCCGCCCAGGCAGCGTCGCACTCGTCGTCAAAGGTGAGCCAAGGGCTGAGGAGCCCCATGTTGGTGCACAGCGCGCGCATCACGTTGAACTGCACCAGAGGGATGAGGTGGTCCAAGGTCAAGGGGAAGAAGAGGCGATCGTGTTTGGCGGTACCGGTCTCGGCGAGAGCCATCCGGGGTGGCGACTCTAGAGCAGGGGCCTCGCTATGTTCCATTATCTTGGTGCCAGGTTTCGTTGTTCCTTGGCCATTCGCACTGTCTTCTAACGACTGAGGTACACCGACCGCACGACAAAGCCAGGGGCGGGCTGGCGGGCTGCTGCCGGGAGTCTCGACTATTGTCACTAGCGAGCCCATCTCGCCAACGACCTGCCGGATCGTCTCGGTAGCCTTCCGCCGGCCTGCAGATATGTAAGCGCGCGAATAAGTCTTTCCTCTGTGCAATAAAATATGCCAGTGCAAGCACCAGATGGGCAGACTCACGATGAGCTCGTACGTTGAGCCTGTTTTGGATTCTGCGCCTCTCTTTCGGGTCTTTCAGGCCGCTCCAGTCATCTCCGCTGCATTGGGCCTGAGCTCCTCAGGGTCAGATCGTCTCTTGTCTAGGCATTCCAGAGAATCCCAGAGACGGGCGCTAGAATATCGTGTACGCACCTCGCCCAAGCCGTGACTCGGGGGCTTCATTCTAGCATCCTTGGTCATGGCGACATCCCAGAGCTGCGACCTGCTTACAAGCCCATGAAGTAGGCCAAATGGGGTTCCGACTGTCTAACAAGGTATGCACGAGGAGAGATGGGGGATTTTTGTGATTATAAAGGGTGGGCCGGAAGCTCCGCCCCCAGCGTACTGAGCGCGAGTGCGACAATCCGAGGCTTTACTCGGTGCAGAGCAGGTGCCAATTGTGTTGTAGTGAGACGAAGTGTGGGCCCAGCTTTGGGTGAGCGTTCAAATAGCCCTTTGGCTGTTGTAGTTCCCCATGGACCCGGTAGGCAGGTACCTATCGCCAGATACGGCTAGGCGGAGGCAGACTGCTTACAGATCCCTGTAGCTGATCCCTATTCCAGGTCTATCCTTCAACCTATAGTTAGGTGGAACAGGACTCCACTTAACATCTAGAGTACAATAGCGATTATGAGAATGCCGCAGGGCTGCGGCACCAACTCCCAATGCCAACGGGAGAAAGAAAAGGTACAAGTATTGACGATGCCCTCGATGCTTCTGCTCTCGTTTGGTTTATTTCTCCTAAGCGCCTAACAACATCTACACAGAAAGTGGACTTGGCAGCGCCGGCACTTTAAGGACAGCCTGCCCAGAACTGTCCAAGGCAAACGGAATAGAGCCCCAGCAGATTCAACACTACCCTTAACAGGCTCCATCTACCTTGTCTACGTCGTCGAGATGCCGCCTCCAGTGGTGCACCACTTCCGCACCCACTGGTTCACCACCCTACCAAAACCCACTGTCAGCTTCGCCGGGCAGACTGTGATCGTCACCGGATCCAACACCGGCCTAGGACTCGAGGCAGCGCGGCAGATCGTCGGCCTTCAGGCCTCCCGAGTGATCCTGGCCGTGCGCAGCATCCCCAGAGGCGAGGCGGCCGCCAAATCGATTCGGGAGTCCACAGGGGCCACATCTGCTATCATCGAGCCGTGGGAGCTAGATCTGGAGAGCTACAGCTCAGTCAAGGCGTTCGCTGCCCGTGCTTCTACCTTGGACCGCCTAGATGTCGTGGTGGAAAACGCAGGGATACTGACTCATACGTTCTCCGTGGCGGAAGATAACGAGAGGACCATCACTGTGAACTATATCAGCACAATGTTGCTGGGGCTGCTGTTGTTACCGAAGCTCCGCGAGACCGCGGTCAAGCACGACAAGGACGTCGTTCTCACAGTCGTGGGCAGTTTCATGCACTGGCTGACAGGCTTCCCCGAGGGAAAGGCAGACGATATACTCGCCGCCACTGCCGACGAGTCAAAGGCAAACATGAACGAAAGGTGTGCATCTCGGCCAGGCGCACGAAGCAAGAAGCTGTGCGCTGACCCTTAGCAACAGATACTCTACGTCCAAGCTGATGGAGCTGCTCTCAGTACGCGAACTCGCCAACCAAATCACCAAATCAGACAAGCAGGGAAACGTGATCGTGTCTTGCGTGACCCCTGGCTCCGTGCACTCAGAACTCAACCGGGAGGCCACGGGAGTCATAGCTGCTGTGCGTGGGTATGCGTTCCGCAAGCTCATCGCCCGCACGCCGGAGGAGGGCTCGCGGACACTCGTCCACGCAGCCGGTGGCGGGCGAGAGACCCACGGACAGTATCTCGATAACTGCAAGGTGGCTGAGTAGGTGTTTCCCGCATGTTCTCGTCCTTTTACCCCCGAACTCTGCTGACGCTCGAGCAGGCCCAAACTTATGTCTGACTTTGTGCGGAGCAAAAACGGCGAGGAAACGCAGAAGAAATTGTGGGAGCAGCTCTTGGCAAAGCTAGAAACCATTGAGCCTGGCATCAGCCAGAACATTTAGCTCAGGTGTGATCAACAGGGCGCATTGTAACATTAAGGCCGGGGGTTAGCCGCCGCATCTCAGTTTGTGTATTGCGTCGGAGCAGAGCAATTGTATTCTATAAGGAAGACTTTACGAGCCATGGACACCATGAGCAGAGTACCGAGGGGTTGATTCACTAAATCGCCATCAACGTCGCCCAGATCGCGTCTAGGAGGCCTAATTCCGTTCTTGATCATGAGATTATCGATGCCTTGGCCTATCAAATGAATTCAATCATTTGAAGGAAGACCTGTCTCCTATTGTCGAATTATTTGGGAAGAAACTCAAATAACCAGCACTAAGGAAGCGTTTGGACCCCAACTATATCGAAGAAAAAACCTCGACGAACTACTGACAAACACCCAAGATGCCACTTAGGTACGAAAGTAGACAATGGGACTTGCCTTTGTACATTATGGCACGCTTATTGGATGTCAAGAGTGGGCAGCTCAAGTCAGTCATCTCGCATATGCCCTGTATCACACCGAAAATACATATACTTCTTTTACCGGCTTAAATAGGTGGCTAGCTGGCTAGCGTAGCCCGCTCGGCAAGCTAGCTGCTCCCACACGGTTTAAAGAAGGAAGGTCCAATTTTGGGGTTTCCTCCCCAGTATGTTAGTTATCGCCTAATTATCACTACCTCAGTTTTAAATTGTCCGTACAGCCTATGTGGCCAGACACATCCCTTTCAGCCCCACAGGGCCGTGGCGTACAGTACTGTAGGGATAGGCGCGTAGCCCATTTGTGAACCCGGTAATTATCAGCCAAAGAAGGACGGGGAAGCGTCCAGACCTGTTCGACCTGACATCCTACAGTGTAGCATGCAGGCCAGGGGTTAGCCGCCGCATTTTGGCTGGTGTGTCGCGTGGGAGCAAAGAGATTGTTCGAGGTAATTAATTTCGAGGCTGACCTGTAATTTTAGTGCGGTGGGCATGTGACTTTAATGCGGTCACCTGCACGGGAGGGACGAGCCGTTGGAGATCACACTACGACGTCGATGGGCAACCAACCGTTGCTAGGCAACCCGAACTTATGCCTGACCTCATTAGCCCCCAACGCTTTCCTTCGCTCCTCTTACGGGATCTGGCCAAAAAAAAAGAGATACGATGCCGTCTTGCAATTTTCCGGGTGAAAAGATGCGACCGGGAGAGAGGCGTACAAGGAGCAGAGGCAATTGAATTTTGGGAAGCATCACAGAAGCAATAAAATGATCGCCAGTGTGACTGTGCCAGTGTGACTGTGCCAGTGTGACCAGAGGCTGCATGCCATCATCTCACCCCAGCCAGGCCCCCCCCGAAAATTTGACAGAAGAAAAACGGTCAGACGGCCACCCACCCGACAGACAGGTCAGCCCGAGAACCGGCTGGCGGCGCGGGCCTGCAAGCCCTGTCTCCGCCAAGGCCCCCCACACCAGCTGGTCGGCCACTGCCAAATGTCCAGGGTGGCCTGAGGGGGGGGGGCCATCAGAGGACGAGAGGATGAGGAGGCGAGAGCCACCAAACGTCACGAAGCGAAGCGAGGGCGGATTCGCGGACGGCGGTTCTGGGTCTCCGCGATTCGCCCTGGTGGCCTTGGTAGGAGTGGGACGGCGCCAGCCTGTCACAGCCACGGAAGAAGGCAGTCTTGCGGTATTGGGCGAGACTAAGGAGCATCCCTCCACCCGTGGAACCAGATGGGCAAGCCGATGCCCCCTTCTAGAGTCGCCATGCAGCCTTGTTTTGCAGCATCTCGTGCACGATTCGTCGGGCGCGGTGCGTCGACGCGTCGCCTCTAGGAGGAAAAAAAAAAAGTCTCAGCAGGAAGCAGCCGAGAGAGGCAACGACGGGCAGGACGGAAAGCCCGAGGGGGTGCGAAGAGGACAGACAATCCTGGAGAGTGTCTCGGGTGGTCTCGACGCTGCTCGGGCTCCATTGGGCGCCATCGTCCACTTTGACAGGCCTGCTAGCTTCCCCTCCTTTTGTCGTTCGCCTGCCGCGCCCCTCAGGTCATGGAGTCATCACACCGGTTCCGCGGACAGGGGACCCAGGGTTGACTCCTGAAGATCCGTTTGGCCAATCGCCCGGAACAGAAGCGAGGCCTCGTAGGCTCGTATCTATTCGGAGAGGACGAGAGACAGGAGAGCAGAAAAAGAGATATGCCGGGCGCTATCAAACGGGTTGGCTGAGATTGTTCCTACTGACGGACTGTATAATTCACGGCAATTCTTTCCGCGCGGCCCATCGCTTGCCAATCGGCCGTCGCCCTTCCACTCCCCGCCCCCCCTTCCAATTCTCTTCTAGGGTGTCCGGGCTGCATCTGCAGCGGTTCGCACTGGGTTGGGCCGGGGTGGCCCGCCAGCACACGCACCAATACACTAGCAAACACACACGACGAACACCGCCCAGCGCCCACGACGGCCCTAGCAGGCTCGGCCGTGCGCCGCTCCAATTATTACCCCACCATCCCCAAAGTAAACACCAGACCCCTGTTTGCTAACCACCAATTTTCTCACCCAAAAAGCTGGCTCCATCCACCGGCCACCAGAGGCAGCCCTCTTTTTCTGCAAAAACACATGCAAATTCTGACGACAACCGCTTGGCTTCCGGCATTGAAGCTACCCACACGTATTCTCACAAGCGCTTTGTGAGGACGACGAGAACGACCACTGTAGGGGTCGAGAGCTTTTGTTTTTTTTGTATTTTCCTTCCGCTGCTTGCTTTTTCTCTGCATCTGGGCGTTGGGTGTTTTGTTTCCTTTCGCTTCGCTGTTCGGTGAGCCCCCCCCCCTCTCACATCTCCTAACCTCTAGACGAGCGGCAGTGCCCTCAAGACTCCTGAATGCTCATACCCGACCGGCAGCTTTTCTTTTACGACCGTAACGACTCTTCATGGCCCCTTTGAGATACCTCTAGATTTCGCTTCCTAATACCACCACCCTCTCTCTGCATCTCACGACGTCACGAAACCACCAGGACACTGCCACGACACCTCGGCCGGCCGGCTTCTGAGCTTGCCAACCGCGGTCGACAATGAGCGGTCCTCCGCCACCGCCTCCGCCACCGCACGGGGAGAACCCCAAGACGACAGCAGGCGGCGGGCCAAACTTGCCGTCGGGCAAATACGACATCTTCATCATCCCGGAGCACTCAGCCGGCTCAGGTTTCCTGTACCTCCCCTCCCTGAAGCCACAATGGAACAGCTTCATTGCCGGCGTGGCCTGCACATTGGCAGTGGTGGTCATGGGGAACAGCTTGGCACCGGCTTTACGGGCATGGTGGGCAAGCTTCCAGGGGATCGGAAACATGGGCGTCTTCCTGCTGATGGTGGCCATCGGCCTGGGGGCCTGGTCCTTGGGTCGGCAAGGGGTGGACGGACCAGGCGGGTCAACCCCAGGCTCAGGACAAACCCCTAGAGGTGGTGGCTCGGACTGGAGCGCAGGCGGCGGCTTCGGAGGCGCCAACGGCAATGCCCAGCCGCCCCCGAACGCGGGACCGCCGCCGCATCAGCATGCGCCGCCGCCACCCCCACCACCACCACCACCGCAGCCGGAGACACCGCGACCTGAGCGGCCCCAGCCCTCGTGGCAGTCCGGGCAGACGAGAGCAGAGACTCCCAAGACGAGTGCCCCACCGAAGCCAGATCCTCCTAAAGCAGATACTCCAAAGGGCGCCTGGGAGAAGGCAAGAGAAGAGACGCGGCGTAGGGAAGAAGAACGCAAAGCCAAGGAAGCAGAGCAGAAGCGACGAGAGGAAGCAGCGCGCCGGCTTCGGGAGCTCCGCGAGAGGGAGGCTCGGGAGCGGGAGGCCCGGGAGAAAGATGCGCGGGAGCGCAAGGTGAGAGAGGAGGCCGAGGCCAGGGCGCGGAGAGAAAAGGAGGCGCAAGAGAAGGCGAGGTTAGAGAAGGAGGTCCGGGAGAAGCTGGAGAAGGAGCTGCAAGAGAAGAGCCTCAAGGAGGCTCGGGAAAAGCTGGAGAGGGAGATGCACGAGAAGACGCTCCGGGAGGCCCGCGAGCGCGAGGCCCGGGAGCGGGAAGAGCGGCTGAAGAAGGAGCAGGAAGACAGCCGCAAGGGAAGTACGTACGCCTACTCCGCGGTCGGCGAGAAGACGAACATGTGGCCGAACGGCAAGCCGCCTGCAGCGTCGTCTCAGCCGGCCCCCCCAGCAGTCGCCTCCAGGACGGCTCCCCCTCCCGCAGCGTCCAGTACTAAACCGCCACCGCAACCCACAGCCAAGACTTATGTAGATACCGAGGAAGACGCCTATTCCTTCCGCCCTTACGACAAGCCCAAGAAGCCGCCGGTCCGGAAGAAGTCCGTATCGGACTTCTCCGAGACCTCTTGGGCCCCCTCGGCGTCCACCGCGCGGACGAGCCCCCCGCCCTCGGTCCGGAGCCCGTACACCACCAGCGATCCCCAAAAGATCGTCATCCGGGCGGTGTACGGCTTCCTGAACCAGTTCTCCAAGACGCCGGCCTCGCAGCTGGTGTCGGGCGTGGGTACCGTCACCGACGGCCTGATCCTGCGCATTACGAGTGCGGGGCTCTTCGTCGACGACGACGTCCGCGGGGTGGCGCAGCGCGAGTGGGACGTCAAGGCTTGGACCCTCAAGCTGATCGAGGTATGGTGCCCCACGCATGTATTGGCTTCTGCGTCTGCTTCTGCTCCCGGTGCGGCCCCTGCGAATCACCCGTTCTTCAAATCGATGCCCGGCATGGCGCGCAGCCGCGCCGCCGAGAGGAACGTCCCCAAGACGTTCACGGGCGACGACGCCGTCGCCTACCTCGACGAGCTGGGCAGCGCCTGCGAGGGCGGCTGCCGCCTCGGTGCCGCCTCCAAATCCTCTGGTTCTTCTGCTGCGTCCTCCTCGTTTGCTTCTGCGCGCTCGTCTGCTGCTGCTTCTTCCGTCTCGGACAACTCTAACGCCACTGATAAGACCGGCGAGTGGACGGCCAAAGGCCTCCACCTCATGCGCGCCACCATCCGGGACCAGGAAGGGAAGAGATACCTGTTTGTCATTGGGGAGGAGGAGAGTTGGAAGATCGCCAAGGGCCTGCAGACCCTGCGCGGCGGTACCCAGGTCCGCGCCCTAGGTGTCTCGAGCTTCAGCGCCATCGAGACGAAGAACATCCTGGAGACTCTTGGCTGGGGAGGTTAGACCGCCAAACGAATCCCCACCCCTTGTCATTCGTCAACAGAGCTCCCCCTTTCCGCCTTGTCCGCACCTCGATACTGGGTCGCCACCGCCGGGCGAGGCCCCAACTTCAGTTCAGTCAGTACATACCTATTCACGCCCCCATCGTGTGGTCGATGTCCCCCCTCCCCCCTTTTCATTCCCCTATGATGCCGGTTGGAAGGACACGAGCAAAGCTATTCGACAAAAGCGCGGGGGAGATGGATGTTTATAGCACAAAAGTTGCGTCGGCATGGAGACGAGCGGTCTCCCTGGAATGGAGGAATAAATGGACCTGTATCTAGATTGCATTTCTGAGACTCATGTCAACCCCCCTATACACCCCTCCGTAGCAGACGGACACGGCCGCTGTGCCACATCTACATTCCAGCGGCCCGCCCAGGTTGGGAAAAATACAGTCTTTAATCCCCAGAACTCGCCGTTCCCGTTTCCCCCGAAAGCGAAGATGTTGCCTTGTTTCTCATTTCCCCACAACTGTTCGCAGGCCCTGCCATAAGGGGTCTCATTGTTTTAGGCTTCGAGCAATCAGTGAGGTGGTTTTAGAACTAGAAGTCATAGGCCATAAAATCTATATAGTCGAAATTCAACCACCCCCGTAGCCTTGTGCGCCTCCCCACAATACCAACAACCCACCCTGCCTTTTCTACGTGTGATCACTTCTCCTATGCCTCTTCCTCGCTAATATATCAATACCCTTGAGGTCTGTTTCTGCCACATACGACCACAGCCACTGTAGAATTCGGGATCCCGTCCGCTCTCCCCTAGACAAGCCGGTGAGCGCCAGACTAGTAGCTGGGTCGGAGACGACCAGCGAAGCCCTGGTGTTGTATGTTTTTTTGTTCTTTTTGCCCTTTGTTTTTTATACCTCAGATTCCTTCGCTATAGAAGACAAGGCGCCGTCCCCATGCCTGTAGACCAGTCGATTAGTCCTTACTACTCGAGGCGATAGAGCTTACCTAGGCAAGGCTCGTTTCAACACTTTCCAAGGCAGTTGCCAATCACCTTTACCGACACCACTTCCGGTCGTCAATGCGTCATCCTCCACGTCATATTCATCTTCGTAGCCCCCATAACCTCTTAGTGGCGTTGATAATGATCTGTTACGGTGCTCAGTCTTGGCTGCATTTTTGCAAGCAAGGTCAGTATAAGTCATGAAAGTGAATCAGGTAGAGAATTGTGGCTCACGATCGGAGAGCTTCCATCTCCCACGTAATTGCGGTGCCCAAGGGTCGCCATCGCCCTCGACCGACAATGATTCGACCAGTCCTTCGAGTGCTTTTCGCACCTCCGGGCCGGCATAGGAGAAGCTCGCAAACTTTATATAACGACTACCCCGGATGTCGAATGCTGTTTTCCGAATAACCTCGCCTTCGACTTGCTGAAACACTTTGGAGAACCGAGTTTCTGTTAGGTTTCCACTGAGCGGAATGAGAGCTTCTATGAAGTCACGCCAGGGGCTGAGACGAGGCGCTTTTGTTTTTAGTCCAATAGGTCGCCGGGAAGCATCTTCTAGACATATCTTCGAGAATGCTAACCCCTTTAATGTTGGTAGAATTTCACGGGTGGAGTTAAGAAGGCCTGCGAGGGGGGGGAGCAACAGGCCGCATATCTCGATACGTTGAAGCTCGGGCAGGGCAGTGAAGGGGAGACTCTTTGGATTATGCCTTGAAACGAGAAATTGGCCGGGCCACCAAGCCACGAACGAAAGTGTCTTCCTTGGGAGTCAAAAGTGTTTAGGTCGAGGGGCAGAGACTGAAGTCGAGGCGTAAAGAGCAGGAACTCGCGAGGGTAGCGGATTGACTCTGCCACGGTCGGAGAGCCAAGGTTGACCCCGAGGTGTAGTTACCTCAGGTCGGCGAGCACGCGAGGCACACAGCTCTTCATGAAGGAAGGCAGCCAGAGGGCAGTCGAAGACAGCCCATGGGAATCCCCAATCTCCACCTCGATCCTCCTGGGGCGAGCAGCCGCTCGACCGAGGGCGTAGAGAATGTTACGGAAGCAATGCTCTTTCTCCTCGCGATTACTATACCGTTCTTGGAGCCGATCTATGCCGGAGATGTCGATGCCGATCTGCCAGAGGAGCTTCGCCTTCCCCGGCATTCTCAAAGCCTTGGTAGGAGGCCGGAAGGAAGCCGGCGGGGCGAAGAACGACCCGAAGTCGCGCATCCCAACGACGTCAACGCCGAAGTTCCGGAAAGCCTCGGTCAGAAGCTCCCGGTCGTGGCTGGTTGATAGCAGCGCGTGCTGGTGCGAGGAAGCTGCGAGAAACCGGGACTCATCCACGACGCGGACGCTGCGCTCCGTGCTACTGAAGAGGGTGCCCAGCAGCTCGGAGCACACGACGACACGCTCTACATAGCCAGCAAGACACGGTGTGGAAAGGGCAACCAATGTCTGGAGGCTTATCTCTGTGCGAATTACCTGGATCTCTCGGAAATTGTCCCAGACAAAGATGCGCAGGAGAGCGGACTCAACATGACGACAGCTCGACCACAAGGACTTATAATCCTCGAGTTCGAGATAGGATGCGACATTGACGAGTATTTCGGCAGGAATAACTGTTATGGCTATGGCCAGAGACATTGTCGTTCCTGCATACTTACTGCTGCTCCACGGCGGCCTGGGAGCTTGGAGGTTGGACGGCTACGCCACAGCTCGGCAGTCAGTTATATAGCATGCTGCCAGGCGGCGTGCTTAGCGCAAGCCCACTCGCCGAGCCGAAGCGCATGCTTGCATCGGAGCTATCTAATTCATATGGAACAGCACACTCCTGTCTCCCTCGCGTGCGAGACAAAGCTGTGGCAATAATCGATAATGCCATTCAACACTTCTTATCGAGTAAGTTAGCTTCCACCTTCGGTTTTCGCTGTGCTGCACGCAACCTTACTAGCTCACAAGGATTAAGCAGTCAGGATATGCCAGCTTGCTCGCAAGCAGTTGCCCTTCCCTGGACTATTGAGGCTCGAGACCATTGCTACAGGTACGTCGTCTCGATGACGTCAAACAACCATCCTGAGGATGCTGGCAAAATCTCTCCGCTTCAGATCCTTTCACAGGATTGACTAAGTATACCCAACACAGATTTTAAGACAACTCTCTAGTCTGAGCCTTTGATCCTGCACGAAGACGAAGATACTCATCCTAGATTGGCTACTTCCATGCCCACATTCTATTCGGACGAGCACCCTCTCTCTCCCACCACTGTGCCAGTAAGCGCACATCTGCCCAAGAACCATATAGACATGGAAGCCATGGATCAACTCCAATATAAAAAAGTCGGTATCATTCACGATATAGAACGAGATAGTGTGCAGTCGCTCAAGAGGGTGGGAGCGAGATGCGTCTAAGATCACAAGGGGTATCACAAACAGGAGCTGGTAACAAACCCAGATTCAATACTAAGATCGTGTGATTAAGCCTCCCACCCCTCCTGATCCCACCATGGAATCGCTCTCTATCCTAGCCGAGCCCGAACAATCTCAAACCCCGTCCCAAGGAGCTCAGGCCCATACTTCCAGCCCGCCCAGAGCGAAGCCCCCAAAGCCGCCCACGCCAGGAGACCGCGAGTCACCAGGATCGCCTTGAGGATCCTCACGTTCTTCGCCTCGTTGAGGTGCGGGAACGCCACCGGCTCCCTGGGCTTCTCCTTGCCCAGGAATTCGCACAGTGTGGGATAGCCCATCTCGGGCTGGAACTCGAGGACGGCGCGGCCGCGCTTCTTGGCCTCGGCCCGCACCCACTCGTTGTACTTGTGGTAAAGGGACTCGCCGCGGAACTTGGGCTCGCCGAAGCGGCGGAATTGCACCGCGTTCGCCGTCTGGTGCAGCTGGTAGTGCACGCGGTCCGTCTTCCAGAGGAGGCAGACGGCCCAATAGCTCCAGCTCTCGAACCACTCGAGCGGGTTGCGGACGCTGTCGTCCCAGACCTTGGCGCTCTTGCGCTGGTTGAGGATGACGGCGGCGTCGGGATACCTGGCCGCTCCTGGTCAGCGAGAGGGCCGGGTTCCGGCGGGCTCTGGCATGTCCGCGGATCAAGCCTATCAAGCCAATGGAGGGATCACGTACATGTCCATCAGGTCATCGATAAACATTATACCCGGAAAATCGCAAGTGGAGGCATATCCGTCGAAGAGGCGATACAATAGCTTATGCCTTCGCTCGCGGTTCTCCTCCTTCAGTGCCTGGATGACCAGCGAGCCGATTTCCGTGTGGGGGAAGACGTGGGCCATGTGCATGCAAGGTCCCATCCCGAGGATGGGCGACTCGAGCGCAGCCTGCAGGGACGAGGTAGCGCATCGCGGAAGGCCGGCCCCGATCACCTGCATCTGGCGCTTGCTGGCGCCCTTGTCAACAACTCTGTCGTCGGTTAGGCCCCGCATTGTTGCTTTCCGACGGTGGCAGCGGGGCAGGGCGTGTTAAGCACAGGTTAAGCAACGGCTGAGACGCTGCTCTCTGTCTTGGTATAGCCGCTTGGCTCTGATACTTGGCTTGGCGTGGCCTGATGCCAGGTAGGAGGCTCTTCTTTCTGAGCGGGAAGGGGCTGGAAATGGCTCTGACCTGCTTGGAACGACGAGAAATTACTTGGTTATGGCGGCTTTCGTGGCACATCGCCGAGGCAGTAGTAATGCCAGCGAGGGGGCTGCCACGAGATATATATATACACCTCGGCTGGCTTTTAAATAGACTCACCGTCAACATGTTGACAAGGCTAAAGCCTTGGATACTCTCTCGGGCGCCTAGCCCTTCTCAGTTCTAGATTGGCATGGTCCGCAGCTAATAGCCACCCAAGGCTCGCCGCCTAGCGACCCCTATTCTTCTAATACTCCAAGTTCAATCCGAAGTACCGCCTGGGGGCCCAGCGCAGCGGACGAGGCCCCACTGTTTAGTGGTAAAGCAGACTTAAAGGGAATAGTGTCGCCATGGATACGAATCTGAGTCAGCAGATGTTCAAGGGTGTAACTCCATCCGGACGACCTCGTTAGACGGACGATCTTGGTTTCAACAGGGACAAAGAGCATATGGGGGTGAATGGCATTAATGGCATTAATGACTAGTCAAATATGTACTACATGAATGATTTTGTTCGTTAACCGTCGTCTGGCCCCGAGGCCAGCTGCCTGCTGGGCTGCGTGTTTTATCCGTCATAGAAGATTGGTGCGACCAAGCTCACGACAGCGGCGCCTGGAGGTCCAGCTTGCGGCTACTCCGGCCGACGTACACCGTCTTGGGGTAGTCGCTGATGACCCAGTCCTGGATCACCGGGTCCCAGTTGCTCAGATCGCGGCGCGTGATCTGGGCGCGGAACTGGCTCGTCTGGCCAGCGTCGATACGGATGCGGTCGAAGTCGCGCAGCTGGACCTTGGGGTCGTCCGGCCCGCCAAGAGCCACATACAGCTGGGGCACCTCGTCGCCCACCACGGATCCCGTGTTCTTAATGTCGGCCGTGACTGTGTAGAGTACGTCGTACAGCTTGCGGTTGCCACCCGGCGAGTTCTTGCCCGCCGACCGGAGAAGCGGCTGCGCGGTGCCGTCGGTCGAGTGCGCCGGCGTGAACTTGTCGGACGTCAGGCCGTAGTCGGGGTCGCCTGAGGCCTCCTTGGCGTCGGTGGTGTTAAGGTAAGGATAGATGTACTGCCAGATGTGGCGGAACTCGTCCGAGGGGAAGAGGTAGTCGCTGAGGTCCGTCGAGAAGTTGCCGAGCACGGGCGCGGGGATAGTGGTACCGGTCGTAGCCGTGTACTCGCCCGCGTTGGACTTCTGGACCTGCAAGTTGCTGTACTCGAACGTGGTGTAGCTCAAGCCGTAGCCGAACTCGTAGATGACAGGCGTGTCGGCCTTGTCGAAGTGACGGTAGTCGATGAAGACGCCCTCGGAGAAGTCGATCTGCGGAGCATCCTCGCCGTTATTGGGATCGTAGAGGACATCGGTGCCGTAGCTCTCGCGCGTCGCTCCCCAAGTGAACGGGCTACGGCCGGCCGGGTTGACCTTGCCGTACAGGATATCAACGAGAGAGTTGCCAGACTCCTGGCCGGGAAGGCCGGCCCAGACGATGGCGGTGATGTTGTCGTGGTCGTACCAATCCGTGAGCAGGATGGGGCCGGTCGAGTGGATGACGACGATCGTGTTGTCGCAGTTGGCAGCCACCAGCTGGACAAGAGCGTCGCCGTTCTTCCAGGCTGTGAGGTTCAGGCGGTCGCCCTCGTTGCCATCGATGTTGATGTAACCCTCGCCAGAGTCGGCGTTGATAAAGACAATCGACGTCACGTTGGCCTGCGCGACCAGGGCCTTTGTCTGCGAGGCCTGGTTGTTGGCAAGAATACTCTGGTAGATGGTGCCGTCGCGCACGGCCTGGGCCTGCAGGGCAGAGTCCGGCGTAATGAGGTATGGGAAGCTGGCAGTGCCGGATCCCCAGCCCATGGCTAGTGTGCCGTCATCGCAGCCGCGGTCGCCGCAGCCGTTGGGGCCGGCAGGGTTGCTCCCGGCGTCCTCGCCAATGACAGCGAGGAACTTAGGCTTGTTAAGAGGCAGAGCGCCATTGTTCTTGAGGAGCACGGTTCCCTTCGACGCCGTCTCCCTGATGACGCTAGCATGGTCGCCACGGACATCCACGTGCCAGTTGACCTGCTCATAGTCCTCGCTGACCGAGGCGTGGCGGTAGCCATAGGTGTCGAGCGTCCACGAGTCAAAGTTGATCGGAGGCTCGTTGAGAGTGAGTCCGACCTTGAAGTAGGCGGCCATGATGCGGAGCGCCATGTCGTCGAGCCGCCACTCGGGGACCGTGCCGTTGACGACGGCAATCGTCAGGTTGGTTCCCCAGAAAGTCAGGCCGGTGTTGAAGACGGTATCGCCCGGCATGGTCATGTCCAGACCCGCCAAGGCTGACGAGACACCCGAGTGCTGCGCCTGCCAATCGCTCATGACGAAACCCTGGAAGCCGAGCTCGTCCTTGAGGATGTTGTTCAGCATCTTGGAGTTCTGGCAGCCGTACGAGTTGTTGATCTGGTTGTAGCTGCACATGACGGAACCCACTCCGGCGCGGACGGCATCGGCGAAGGGCCAGAGGTAGAGCTCGTGCAGAGTCTTGTCGTCAATGTTAGAGGACGAGCTCTCGGTGATGTTGTAGCCGTAGCCCTTGGCCTCTGGAGCCTGTCGGAAGTGCTCTTTCCAGATCTGTTAGCCTTATGACAAGATTGGTGATAATCAAATGTGCGGCCTTACCCTGCTCGTTCAGGATGAAGTGCTTAGCGGTAGCGATGACACCAGCATCCTGGATGCCCTTGACTGTCTCAGCCATGCCATAGCCGGTGAGAACGGGGTCGGGGGAGAACCCCTCCCAGTTGCGCCCACCCTCGGGCTGGCGGCCTAGAGGTCCGGCGACAGGGCCAAGCTGGATGGTAACTCCCTTGCCCTTGTGCTCCTCGCCCATGGCCTTTCCGCGCCGGTAGAAGATCCCCTTGTCGAAGGTCGCAGCGGCCGTCACACCCGAAGGGAAGACAGATGCCCAGTCGGCGAAACGAACACCGGCGGGCGAGTCCTGCAGGCAGAGACTGCGGAGACCCAGGCGAGGGACGGAGCCGGTTTGCCCCACACATTGTTCACCTTCCCAGCTGTGGGGACACAGTCAGCTCTAATCAGTTTTACCGTGACTCCGGAGCCAATGGCCAGAGACAAAGGCGCGGCGGGACGGAGTTCTTTACCCAACACCGGTGGTCAAGTTGACCTTCTCGAGGAGCGTGAGCTGGGAGACAAAGGCCTTAGCCTTAGCGTATGCATCCTGCCAGCCATCGGCGTCCGGGTTCATCCATGGGCTTGGATAGAACGGGGGCGAGTGCGCGAGGTCGGCCCTGCGGTCGAGCTGGGGCGTGTTAGCCAGTGAACACCCAACCATTGACAGCCATTGAACAGCGCTGCGGAGTCCCATGGTTGCCAAACGTGCCCAGGCGTGAGACTGGGTCAGATCGGTACAGCAAGGCTCTCTCGCCGAAGCTCAATGCGCATAGCACGGCGTTGAAGATTGCGATTATCGATCTGGGCGTCCCAGAGCCAAGAAGCGGGGACCGTTTGCAAGACAACCAGATTTGGGAAACGCCATCCGGCGAGGCACAATGCTTTATAAAACATACCTTGGGAGTTGCTCCTGCAGCTCCAAGCTCACCGCTGCCGAGCAGGGCAAGCACGGCGGCTGTCGAGTGTCTCATGGCGTAGAGTGGTGGACCGAAAGCAGCCAGTCAGCAGCGGGGCCGGTAAGCTTTCTCAACTCGCACAACCTTAAACTGCGAGCAGCTGGAAGCAGAGAGACAGGTCGCAGAGGCAGTCGCGCCGGAAGGTTGAGGGACCGTGGCACAAGGCTCTGGGGCAGGCGTGCGACCCAGGAATATTTATGGCACCAGGACCACCGTCACAGCAGGGCAGGGAAGGAAGCTCGCCGATGGACGGACGTGATGCGTCCCAAGCTTGTCAAAGCTAGGATGAGGGCGCCTGAAGGGTGGGAAGGGTTGCAGCAGCTGCTCCGCATGCTACCTTGGCTTGCTTGGGTTCCCTAGAGGGGCATCATCGGGTCCGACTCGCCCGGGTCGAGGTCGAATAGGGATCGCGGCGGGGGGGGGGGGGGGGGGGGGTGGAAAGGGTGGCTAGCTTGCTAGTGCTGTCATCAGAAGGAGCGTCTTTCTCATCTGCATGCGCCGATCTCCATCACATTGGGAGGGAAACCTGGCCGGGCGGTGCTGGGGTTGAACGGACCTCACTCTACCAGAACCCTGTCTGGATAGCTCAGCATCGTATTCCCATGATCTGATGCGGGGACTAAGAATGTGGAAGGGAATGAGCTCCGGGGAGGGGTATGAGAGCCTAAGCTGGGGGAAGGGGGGGGACAAAAAGCGACGGACCAAGCATTGGGACGATGCATGGTCGCCTAAGCTAGAAAGAAAATAAAAAAGGGCCGAAGAGCCCAGGGCACGAAATCGATCCGTGGCCGGCGCGACACCATTCTTTTTTTTTCTCTCACCTTCCCTTGCCCTGGACAGCAGGACGCGTTCGTCGGCCAGGTAGCCGAGGGCCGCCAGGGAGGATCACGCAGCCACAAGCGTTGAGGTCATGACCTGCAGGGCCAAGGCCCCCGTCCGAACCTCTCCCGCGCGATGGAACCGTGGTCCCGTTGGAGTGGGGTGCCGGCACTTAAGCGCCTATTCGTCAGTGGCGGGGAACGGGACAAATGGGGAAGGGGCGAGCTTCTGTGTGGGGAAGCTGCTCCCTGACCGTTGGTGTGGGCGCTGATGTGGGCGGATGAGGCACACGGTACTGTGCGACCCCAGGAACGGGCAGGAATCGGAAGGTGCCAAGGGTGCCAACCATTTGCCAGCTTCCGGAGCCAAGCAACCAAGCCAAGGTGAGCCAGTTGCCAGGGACTGTCGAATCCCTCCCGACCCTGGCTCTCCCCCGAGGCCTGCCCTCCATTCTCGAGCCGCTTCCTCCTGCATGCAAGTCTTTTGCTCTTTTTTTTTTTTTTTTCTTCTCTCTCGTCCTGAGAGACAAACGAGGAGACCCCTTCTCGAGGCATGTGGCGTAGGAATTGTCCCTCCTAAGACTTTTCAGACGTACCTAAAATTCGTAAATAGGGCGGCCGGCCGTTTCCGAAAAATCGGACTGTCCAAAGCATAGATCTTAGATCGCAAATGAGGCGTGCCGATCGAAATCAAGCTTGACGAAGTCAATGCAAGAGCGTTCAGGGCCGGCAGAGCTCTGTCCTCGATTACTCGATCCAAGGACCATCCAGCAGTGTCCTCCCACACTAATTACCCCAGCGCAGAGCGAGCCACGGTCCCCGGGCGTTCAGAAGGTCAAAAGACTGCGATGGTTAATTAACACCGGGCCAGCACCACGCTCCCGTGGTCCTCATGCGCGCGGACCTTCCATCCTGGGTCCCCCGGGTCTGCTGATGTCTTACACTTTTTTTTTTTTTTTTTTTTTTTTCGCGGGCTCCGTACAACTCGGGCTCAGACCGAGTCATTCGACCGCTCTTTCGACCAAGATGTAACCCTTCGTCAGCCAGCTGGTTGCCAGCTCATCACAGCCTGCTCCGGGCCTTTGCGTCATAACCGCAAACCTGCCAAGGCGCCGGGACCCAAGGATCTCCCCCTCTCATCGAGCCAGCCACTCCACGGGAATCTCACCTTCCCCGCACCGCGTATGGTGAGGGGCGCTGCCCCGGTGCCACCTCTCCGGCCCAGCCGTCGCCTCCAGAACTCCACAAGAGGCAGACGACTCCACCGCGTGGTGATGGGGTCTGGCCACCTGGGTGGGGAGAGGGGGAGAGGGAGGCCCTTTTACCCCGGCCGGTGCGCCGAGTCCGGTCCGGTGCTGTGTGGCTTGCCTCCGCTACGAGTCGCTACCAGTTGCAGGCTGGTGCAGGCGGGTGCAGGCGGGTGCAGGTGTTTCGGCCCTTCTATCTCTCGGCCTCGGCCGTTCACCTGTAGCGCGTGAGGTGCAGACTTAGGCGCACTAGGCACCAGCTGCGCCGAGCGCCTAGAGAAGCCCCGGCGCCATGGTTCAAGGAACTCTACTCAAAATGGCGGATTCTCGCCGTTACATCTATTACCTAGCTAGACTCGAGCGACGGCCCTCCCGCCAAATGTGAGATGTGCAACGTTGTGCCACGCGATGTGGGCGCCATTGTCTGGGAATTGGCCTATAGCTAGCTTGTATCTTATGCGGGTCGCCTCGGGGATTTTTTTATACACCACGGAATCGGAGCTAGTGAAACTTCCTTTTGGGTGTAACAACCCTGGCTCGACCGAGCAAAAAGAAATAGAGCCAGCAAGGGTTGACCTCGGAGAGTAAACAAACAACCTTTGCGCGTCGGCACCCATGCAGACCTTGAGGAGCAGCACCATTGGCTGTAGCCAATAGTCTCAGACACTATGTGTAAATATGCTGCCCGAAAGTGGTGCAAAGAGACGAACGAAAAGAAAAAGAAACTGACCCGAGGCCTGAGCGTCGGGTAACCGACAGACATCGTACGAAGAAAATGCGCTTGGCGTATGTTCAAGATGGTTTATCCATTATGCACCGCAATACGCAGTGGCCTTGCAAGCCGATCTAGGCATAAGTAAGTCGCTATGAACAACCCCATCGTAGACCACCTCTCCACGCGCGGCTCGTGCAACGCTCTTGCTCGTCCGCCTTACGACCATGAAAAAGTGCATGGCTAGACTTCGTGGAAGCCCGCTACACTATAGGTAGTCCAACTACCAGATGCCCTAAGAAATCGCTGTCTTTCGTTCCGCGCTCGTAATGCTGCATTTCCATCCTCTAGTTCTCCTCCTTCTTCCCTAGCGTCCCTGCTAGGTTCATCGACATGTATGCATCCTTAGTCCAATCATCATCGTCGCCCGCTAGGCCTGCTCCCAGGTCGCCGCTCCTCGGTCGGTCCCAGTCGTCAATCGACTCACGCCCGTCAATAGCGGGCAGTCGGATATGGGGCGGTGGCTGCTGCTGAGCCGTCGGGACTGAGACGTTCTCGCTAGATGCGGCAGGTGGGCCTGGACGGAGGCTAGGGGGCGTGGTATCAACACTGAAGGAGTTGAAGTCGGGTAGAACGTAGCCATGCGGTGGTGCCGCCATGCTAACGCGGTGCTGCGGGCGCGTGGGCGTCTGCTGTTGATCCCCCTCATTTAGCATATCTTCGCCATCGTCTAGCTCAACTCTGTTATGCTCGTCCGCAGGCATCTCGATGGGTGCGGGACCGAGATTGTAGGGAGCATGTGGTGATCCCATGGCCTCTAGTTGCTGCTCGAGCTCGCGCTGCTCGAGGATCTGCGGGGCGTGCTCAACGTTTCGCAGGCTAGTAGTACCGCCAGGCACCTGACCGGATGCATACACGCCCGAGTTGCGGAAGCTGCCCTGGCTGCCCCGGTTGTCCGGAGCGTCTGCCACACCCTGGATGGTTGATTCACCAGCAGAGGTACCAGGGGGGCCGAGAGCCTCGGCATCCGCGTCCCGAATCGCGAATTGGGCCATGGTACGCATCTTGCGCGAGACCCAGCCGGCTAGGATCTTGCCGCGCTGCTTCTCGCCGAGGCGGCTGCGAGGGAAGTCCCCGCGATTGACGAAGGCCACGATGTCAACAACGATCTGGTGTTCATTCAAGATGGCGTTGACTATCACAGGCACGATGGAGGCGAGGTATGCCTTGCGCGAGACTTCGACGAGCACGACGACGAGCCCGCCGGCTTGAAACACGGCGCTATAACTGCAGTCAGCACAGGTTATGACGTCCGACGGGAAAGGAGGGATGGCTTACGAGCCGTTGGGCACGATATTGCGGTGGCACCTCTCCACCGACGCCTCGATATCCATGGGGAAATGGCTGAGGCCATTGATCTCAAACGTCTCACCGATGTTACCCAAGACGAATAGGACCTGCATGTCCACCTGCGCGCCGCCCGGCCCAATAGGCCGGCTGACATTGTGAAGGAAGCCAAGGTCTCCTGTCCGGACGTATCTGATGCTCGGGTCCTCAAGTGTGCGGCCGTCAAAGCGTTCGGCGTCGAAGGCATCCTTAGAGCCATAGAACGCCTTGGCACACGCTTCGGAGTCGACCCAGATCTCTCCGTACTCGCCGTCGTTGCAGAGCATCCGGGTCTCGGGGTTGACGATGGCGATCTGCGTCGACACGGGCACCATTCCCGAGTCTTGCATCATCAGGGCCTTGGGGTCCGAGTCCGGGTCGGTCGGAATCACGAGACCCCGCCGCAGTGCCCTCGTGTCCAGCCAGAGCTCGATCGGCTCGATGCACATGTACGAACGAGAGGCGATCATAGGATTTAGGACGTGCGAGTAGACCGTGTTGATAGCGGTGCGGTCTAGGCCGGTAGCCGCGAAATGCAGGCGCACCTTTTGGAATACGTCGACGCGCGGCCGCGAGTCGGCCGCGATCATCAGGTTCTTCAGCTCGTGCAGGGTGAAACCCTTGCCTGGCATCATATTCATCGCATGGTCCAGCATCTGGGGCGTCGCATACGTATCCTTGATCTTGTATCGTGACATGATGAGGAACAGAGACATCGGGTTCTGGGCGAACTCGACAGGGGAGAGGAGGTAGGTTGGCGTTCCCACGTAAACGCCCATCAATGCAGTGTGGATGAAGCCGAGGCCGGTCGTACTCCGCACACAGCCAAGAACAGGCCGTGAGCTGGTCATCTGGCACGTCTCCTTCTGGACCTTGCACATGCCCAGAAGCGTGTCGTGTCCCAGTTGGACGGCAAGCCGTCTCTGGTCTGGGGTCCAGTACGTCCAGATCACAGCCGGGTAGCCGGGCTGGACCCAGGACGGATCGACCGTGATGCCTAAGTCCCGCAGGCCGCTAGTCTGTCTGGGCGGCTTGGTTGTATTGTACATCGCCGGTACGCTGATCTTGAGCACTTGGGCCGATTGCTTGATGTGCTGGGATACTGGCTTCAGCTTTAGAAGATGGTCGACATCTTGGTTCACCAGAACCGCCTTCACGCCGTAGTCTCCGACCAGGTGGAGGAACGCCGGGACGTCCTCGGACAAACGGTTCTGGTCCATGGGCGCGACGGGAATGACCACGGCGCCGAGGTTGAGGCAGGCGTGGACAGCAAACACAAAATCCTCGGAGTGTGTGTACATGAGAATGATGTGGTCTCTTGGGCGTATCTTGACCTTGTTCTTTAGGTAGAGTGCCACCGCGGCCACCTTGGTATCGAACTTCTTCCATGTAACGCCCTTGCCCTCCCTGCCACGGCCGTCAATTGTGCAGAAGGACAACTCCTCTGGCTGACGTGCCACGCGCCATTGGATCAGGTCCGTGATGCTCGAGAAGTTGTTAAGAGGCGTCGAGGTGCGATCGTCGATGACAACTTCCCTCCGGTCGATACCCGAGTACTGCTTATCGGCGCCTTCGAGTATACCGGCCCGCGAGCTGGACGAGATGTGAGACCAGATACCACCGATAGGATCGACGCCAATCGGCAGGTTAAGAACGGCGTGTTCAACGGCAAACTTGACGTGCACGCACGGGAGGTTTCCGAGGTCGAACTCTCTCCGGCATAGCATGTTGCCAATTTCTCTGCGGCCATTCTTGAGCACCCTAGGCAAAGCGTTGGGCGCAGTAATCAGAACACAGTAGACTCGGAGATGGTGTTCCTGCATGAGCACTTCCATGCACCTCTCTGATAGAGAATCCAGCAGGACGATGTCGAGTTGTCGAGCCGGCCCGCCGTTCGTGGTCGGGGCGGTCGACGCGGCTGGCGACTCTAACACAACGACGGGAAGATGCTCGTCGTTGACAAATATGTCGAAGGCTGAGCAGTCGTAGATCTTCGGTACCGACTTCATGATGCTGACTACAATGTGCTGGACGAAGAAATACCGATACTCGGCAATCTCTGTCCCATGCTCGACCCATTCTACTTTCTGGCGGATGCGGTCTTCGTACAGCCCAAGAACGAAGAGCTTGCCCTCGATGATGGTACCCAGAAGCCCGGTCCTGAGGAACTCTGGCTCGATAGGGGTCGGTGTCGGATCGCCGGGCTCAAACTTGTACGGCCGGGCGTGGAAGATCTGCTCGGTGTGCTTCGGAAGTGCCCAGAAGCCACCTGACAGCGAGGGGGAGTCGACCCAAATCTCGCCGACTGAGTGCGGTGATGCGATAAGTCCGGTCTCGGGGTCAACCACGGCAAGAGTGGCGTCTGGAATTGGATATCCAAAGGCCCCTACCCGGACGGTACCAACTTCATTTGCTCTCTTCTTGACGTCCTCTCCGATGGCCACCACCACTACTTCGTTCGTCTTCAGAGCCTCCCTGTCGAGAAGGACCTCGCTCAGCTCGGTCTTAGCGCGCTGTTCCGTTGTAGTGGTGGTGCCTCCCCCGAGTAGACTTCCGAATCCGTTCGAAGGGGCCGGCTTGTCTTCTGGCTCCTTCTCCTCCGCCTCAGAGTCAGATTCTTCGCCCATGTCAAGCTTCAGGGGGCATCCCATGCGCTCCTCGCCACCCAGCCAGTCTCGCACGCTGATTAGCATACCGCCGTGCTCGGGGAGACACAGCATCGGCGCGACAACCTCTCGGGCGCGAGTGTTTCGCAGAGGCCGAAGCCACCGATCCGCCAGGATCTCGTGGAAGCCACTATCGACCGTCAGGGTATCGATTAGGCACAGCTTGACGGACTGGAAGTTTGGCTCCATCCCCTTCTTGAAGTTCCTGGTCGTCATCGGGTCGGCCTGGTAGTTGAAGACGGCCCGCTTGAGTCCCGGGTAGTCAGCGACCATTAGGGTGGCCTTGTACTTTGTGATCAAGTTGGCATAGAGGCCGGGGACATCGACGGCCTTGTTCTCGAGCCAGACTGTTGTGTGCCCCCCGTAGACGGTTAGCAAGACGCCGAGGATCATGCCGATGCCTTGGCGCGGGTCCAGATACGATAGCATTATCTCGCTGCTGTGACCGCCGCCAATAAGCCGGCCGTTCTTGTCCCGCAAGGTCGTGCTGAAAGTGTCGGCAGGGCCGTTTCCAGGTACCGTGGCGACTACCGCGCTCAAGCAAGCCATTTGGTGCATGATGGTCCGGTGGCTCAATACTACGCCTCTGAGATCGCCAGTGGGCGCCCGGGCGAACTCTATGTACGCCAAGTCGGGAACTGAAAGAGGCGGAACCTCGTCCTTCCGTTTGGGATGGAAACTCCCGAACTCGTTGGTCTTCCACCACTCGACGCCCTTTGGCCAGTTGAGTTTCTGAGTGGTGATATCACGCTGGAACGTCTTGAGGTTGTTGTCGGTCGTCAAGGCGAGATGCGCCTGCGTCGAGGTAAGAATGAGATTCAGTTTCTGATAGTCCTGGAACTCGTTGATGGGCACGGCCACCACCCCGGCTATGAAGCAGCCCAGCAGAGCAATGGCAAAGTCGATGATCTCGGTGTCGCGGTAAATCAAAGCTACCCGGTCTCCCCTGTATAGAGAGCTCTTATCTCTTATTACCTGGGCTACCTTCTCGGCACGCGATGCCAGCTTGTCCCACGTGATGGACGCAATCTCCTTGCCTCTACTGTCAAGGACCCAGTAGGCGGGAAGTTTGGCCGTCGTCCGGCCACGATGCCGTAAGACGGCCGCAATGTTGTCAAACTTGGACATTGCCGTATTTTCGTCATGTGGATCATGGATGGCGAAAGGGACCTCTCGGGGCTCTAACGGCAGCTGGTACTCGAGCGCGTCGGGCGGCGGGAGGTCGCTAGCGGAGAGCATAGGGGGTGCCATGGCCGCGGTGGGAGAAAAGGCGTCGCTAGATGAATATCTTTGAGGGCCACCATATTCTCCTGGGGCCATATGATCGTAGGCCTGCTGGCCGGCGAAGTCAGAAAAATATCCTTGTGCGTCAAGCAAAGTTCGGCTCCTGCTGTCGTAATGGTTCTGGGGCGGGTCTGCATATCCAAGTTGTTCCTGGCCATAACCGCCTTGTTGCTCGGGATTGAAGGCGTAATCTCCGGAAACCATAGTCCCAGACCGCGTGGAAGCCTCGTTCTGTATACCCGGGCCGAGGAACAGGGAGTCGTGCGCATGCAGCGTGGGGCGGTGATCTGCCATAGGCCCTCCAGGCGCCAGTAATGATGCCGGGTGGGATTCGGGCTGGCTGAATCCCCCGGGGGGCTGGTATGGAGAATCGTTGCGGAAGCTCAGCGAGGTCGCATCAGTCGGCGAGTAGGGCTGCCCTGGGTCAGAGCCTGAGTTTGCGCTCAGCGCTGCCAGGGCGGATGCTCGCTGACCATCGCTGGAGGGGTGGTTCGAGCTGTCGGGCGAGTGGATCCGAAGACCGCCTCTCTGCTCTTCTTGTACAGGCGAGAATCCATATATGGAGAAGAGTTGTGTCCGTCGCTTCTGGTATCTGCAGGAGGGGTCAGCGCGGGCGTGTCGAGAACGGGTAGACCGCTGGTCCGGACGTACCCTTTTCGTGTAATGTCGCCCTCCTGTATGCCAATCGTTTGTTAGCCAAGTTCTCAGCCCGGGTCAAGTCTGATCTTCTCCTCTCGAGCCGGCTCTGCCTCTGTTCCGCCGCCAGTAACATGTACGCGAGGATGTGCGTGCAGTCCGCGCTTTGGGCCGGGCACGCCGGCGCTCGCGCAAGTACGGCGCCAAAGTCGGCGCAAAGCAGACAGGACCTCGGCTGCAAGACGCTTCGGAGTCGCGGAGGTTGCAAAAACGTATAGACGCACCTCTAGCTCCCGCTCCAGCTCGTCCAGCTTCTCCTGCAACTCGGGATTTAGCTCCGCCATTGCGTTCGTGGGCTGGAGCAGTTTCTGGCAGTGCTACGGAATGAGTGCCGCGTCGCCAGCCGAGATGCTGCTACGGGAAGTATGATGCGAATAGAATAACGAGCTAGCAGTGCTGGTCAGGTAAGTGTATTGTCGCGGGCCGCAATGGCCAGGCTCTCTTTGGCATCGAAGTTTGGCCGTCTCGTGACGTAGTTGTTCAGTTCCAGTTTTAGCGGTGCCAAGTGGGAGGGTAGATGGATGGCGGGGCTGGCCTGGCCTGGCCTGGCCTGCCGTCTGGCTCAACGTCGGGGGTGCAAGAAAACCCAAGGCGGACCCCTGCGTCTCCCGCCATTTCCCCACCAGGGAGCGGCAGCCCAACACGATAGGTACTGTACCTCTCTCTCTCTCTCTCGGTCTGTACGATCTAGGTACCTACTGTACGGAATAGTCATGTAGTATTGCCAATCTCCATCCTGTCGGTACCTCGTCATCTAACAGAGTGTCGATTGGACGCAGCTTTGGGGAACTGCTAGCCCGCCAATTATGCAATAGTGCGCATGGAACCTCCTCTCTTGGTGTCTCCATTTCTCGTATTACCCTCCTTGCCTCCCACGTTTCGGGGGCCCTGAGGCTTCCCTTCAAAGGTCCCCTCTTTCACAACGCGCGTGTGTGAGATGAGATGTCTTCAGCGTGAGGGCTAGCCAGATTGATCAAGTACTCTTTCCCGTCAAGGACCATCCGCCGCCGTGGCTGCTGCTCCGGCCTGACTAAGGATCAGGGTCCCACCTGCATCAAGCAGCAGAAACCGGCTCGTGTCGAAGGTGCGACCCCGTTAAATCGACCGTATGGATTTTACCGTATCTAACCACATCCGGTAACTACCCATTTGGGAGTGGCGGTGCCAGCCACAGCCAAAAATCGCCGGCGCCGACATCGCTCGCCCTCAGCCAGTAAGCAAGCCAGCCAGCTATGGTCAGTCAGTCCACAACAAGAGCAACAGACCAGTATCAAAGTCACGATGTAAACAAACCAGCGTTTGAGTAAACAAAGAACAGAGTGGAGAGTATATTTTATCACAATGGCCCTAGTCATGACCAATCTAGAGACGGAAGACAGTCCCCCCATACTGCCCAGC
>MU270020.1:336053-349757 GCA_021432635.1 Thozetella sp. PMI_491
AGTTCAGTACTTAAGAAGGGGTGCAATTGAATCTGGCCCGTTTGCACGGCTGATCCCCTTTTATCGCCGACGCACTGGGGTTATCAGAAGACAAGGGATTGGGATGAAGAGCTTGAGTGTAAGTTTCTTGAAAGATACTCGTAAGGAGCAATTATAAACGGCGGGAAATGGGGTTTATATCCCAGAAAACTATCGATACGTTCTTATCATACCATTTTCAATCCTTTATATTCGCTTTGCGGTGAATGAAGCGTCTTCGTTCTAGATTCTACTTCCAACGATTGCGACCCATCGTGCTGCATACGATCGTGCCGGGTAGATTTCTGCAAGCGATAGCATGAATTTTCGCTACCCACAAACACCCAAGTGACCATCAAAGGCGAACTCACATTGCCCAGTTATCTTATCTAGAGAGTCGACCGAGTTCGCGCGACTATTATCGGTTAGCCTAGGTTAATATTTACTTGATTGCCCGTTGTAGCAGGGTAACATTTAATATAGAGGGAAGTTTTCAAGGTCTATATATTCTCCAATGAGTGAAAGCCAGTCTCTCTCTAGTAGCCCCTCCGAACAGGCACGGTTACGGTGGTGTTGGGTCTAGAATATTGGATGTAATCTTTCAGCCCAGGATGTTGACCACTATTGCCCCAGACCGATATCACCTCTTCATGGGTCTACTTGCTGGCGATTGGGAACAGGTTTTAGATGAAGAGACAAGGTCAAATACGGAACAACTCGATGCACGGCCCCCAGGGTTGGATTTAGTCTCAAGGTATATCTAAACCCTGACTATGGTCCCAGATGTATAATAGGAATCTCAGGACCAAACCGCGTTCAGGGCCCCAACCCACGCAAACCGTTTGGTGTGATTGGGCCACATCCGGCATGGTATTCTCATGTATAAAAAAAAAGCCGTTGCATAAGAACCCACATCACGGACGTGCTACGACGGTAGTATTGCTCCTGGGTCTGCCCCTCACTTAACCAGCGCCTGGTTATGAAGGAATAGGAGAAGAGGAGGCAGATTATTACTAGACATCTCGGCAGAGAAACAGCGACTTAATGAAGACGAAGGCGGGGAAAAGCATGGAAAGGAAGCCCGCACATCTTGGATTGACCTGCGCCCAGCCGAAAATCTTCTTCCGCTCCCCTAGTTCGATAAACATCAATTTTGCCCACATTTGGACATTATATTCGATGCATTCACGACTCATCGCCCGAAATATGTGGCTGCTAAGCCTTGAGGGGCAGAGCTGCCACTCTGACGTAACGATGTGAGAGTCGGGAGGCCACTGGCGGCGTCCCCGGGAACTCGTCTAGGCCTGCAACTAGACCATCTAGCCCGTAGCGGGCGGTATTTCTTGCAAAGCCCCAGCCAAGACTTTTTGCCCCAATTAATTAGCCCAACTGCGTCCTTGAGTCGTCGGGCTCGACAAGTTGTGTCACACAACCCTGACTCTCCGAATCGCAGCCACGGGCCAAGCTTACCGGGGTGGCATCTGTTAGGTCAGGAATAAACGCAGCTTGGGCTTGGCGTCGATCAGTAGGGCATTGCCAAGTGAGAGATGAGCAAATAACGGCCATGGAACTCGTTGCTACTCAATTTTGTCTGCCGTACCCCCGACGCGGCAAGGCTTTCAGCGGGGCGACGTAGTCCGAATGGCACTGCTTGAACCTTGGTGAGCTGAAAAGGGACTTTGGCCAATCTAGAAAATCAAGTCCCTTCGGCTAGTTGTAGATATTACAACCTCAGGAGCCTTGTCATCAAGGCTATCTCTCCGTCCTCTATCATCTTTTCCAAATCTTATCGCTGAGATGTCGGTCTCAGGCACGCAAGAGGGGTCCGATGCCCCACCAGTCAGGGTCCCAGCTGCAATTCTTCTAAGCGACGATAATGTACCTACAGAGGACGATTCATCCGACACATGCTCTACGCAGGAGGCGAGTCTACCAATTACTCAGGATAAGGCCAATACAGCGGGGAGACTCCCAAAGTTCTGGACGCCATTTTACCTTCGCCGGCCGGTACTGTTGTCATTCATTATTACCTTCATAACGCTGCTTGTTGCTCTCTGTGTTACGTTTGCTGTCTCGTCGAAAAACGGATACTTGGCACCAGCGAACTATGCGTTTCGCTACCTGTGGGTTTATGGCCCGACAGCGGGTAAGACTGGACTAATCCTCAATTGCTGTGCCCTTCAACTAACAAACCTCTTCAGTTTTCATCACTATTGCGGCATTCTGGTCGCAGGTTGAATACCGCTCAAAGCAGATGATGCCCTGGGTATTGCTACGGCGTGGTCCACAGTCAGCACAGAATAGTTTGCTCCTAGACTACCTCGACGCCATCAATATTGTCAGCTTTTACCGCGCGTTACGCGGTCGGCACTGGATAGTCTTCACCGCAGTTTCCGGCACCTTTCTTCTGCAGCTTATGACTGTCGCATCTAGCCATCTATTCACTGACATTCATATGGACATCACAACTCGCAATGCCGAGCTCATAACACAAGATGCTTTTGTCTATTCCAAATCTTCGTCAGTGGGCTCAAAGGCTGCGACAAATGTATATGGCATCTTGGCATCCAACCTTTCATTCCCACTAGGGACACACAACCAATATGCATTCCAACTGTTCGAGTCTCCCAAAGGTTTGCATGGTTCGTGTTCCTACCCTCGTCAATTATTTCCCATGTTCAAGAGACTGACCTAGCCATAGGCGTTGCTCACGACACGATGGCTTTTGTGGATGTCTTCGAAGCAGAGCTGGACTGCGAAGTTGGCAACGTCGTCGATGTCTTAGTGCGATCAGCAGCCAAGAATGAGCCTAACACACTTGACAAACCAAACCCCTCCGTCATTCAGGTCTCCGAAGGCAAATACACCTACATGCGCATGAACACTAGTTCATGTTCTAACCTATACCTCAGTCTTCAGAGCGGGGCGCGCTTTGGATATAACGGCAGTTTCTGTGGAAACAAGGTCACAGGCAACACTGGGCGCCTCGTGCTCGCATGGAGCAACGAGGAGGGTGTTGGAATATCTATAAACAGCGCCCCAACTACCTCGACAATCGAGACGGGGGCTCACAAATCGAGAACAAGTTCTTCCGCACCCTACAACGTGCTTGTTTGCGAACCCAAGTATTCCATCCGGAAAGGAACAGTATCGCTCCGACATGGAATAAATGGAGTTGTCCCTCTGTCCATCTCCTATGGAAACGAGCCCGCGTCCACAATTCCCAGATTTACATCGTGGAATATCTTGGAACAGATTGCCTTCACTATCTCAGAGACCAATAGAGTGATTCCCTCATTGGACATGGAAGCATTCATAGAGGCCACTATCTCCCATTCCAACTTTACTCGAGAAGCGACAAAGAAGCAGGACGCCATCTCCCGACTCTTCCGCCTTACTGCAGCCCAAGTCGCGAACACTTATCTCAAAACTTCTTCACAGGAGGCTATCACCGGCACAGTAATATCCGTGGAAGCAATGCTGCAGGTAACGCTGTTGTCGTTCTGGCTAACGGTGCCATCACTTGCCGTGTTAGCTCTGCTAGCCGCATATCTTGTCTGGCAGTCCCCTACCATCACCGCTCCTTCCGACCCTTCTACTATCGGAGGGCTAGCCACGCTTCTAGCCAAAAGCCATTCGCTTTTGTCCCATCTGAGAGGAACTGGTCACCTGAATAGCAACAACCTAGAGTTGCGACTTCAACATCACAAGTTTAGCACAAATCTTGCAACTCCATCCACTACTTGCCATCCAGTCTTTCAGATTGACTGCTCGGAGACGGCCGAGGAAGCCCCTTTGATGGGGGGATCCTTGCCGAATGACTCCGAGTTGCAAGACAAGATGGACTGGTATCGCCCATTCGCAGTGACCATTGCCGGCCGTTTTCTCATTCTCTCATCAATACCTGCACTTATCTTAGCATTGGAGCTATTGTACCAACATTCGGAGCAGAACAACGGACTGGCGTCCGACGAAAATATCAACACTCTAGCTCATTATGCTTGGACTTATATTCCTACGGCACTAATGGTCGGTACTGGTCTTTTGTTAGGGACCGTGTACACGGCTGTCAGGCTATTTAGTCCATACCAGAATCTACATAGGGGTGGCGCGCCTCCGGATAAAAGCATCTTCGAGAATCACTTCCGATCAGTTACGGTTACAACCCTGTGGCGTTCCGCCTCCAAGCGAGAGTACACGGTGTTTTCAGCAGGAGTGGCATCAGTGCTGGCACCCCTGCTAACTATCTTCATTAGCGGGCTACTCAGTCGTGAACCTGTTCCAACAGGAGAACGAGGGAGCGTTACACGCATGGACACCTTCGACCAGAGTCAAACTGGCAATGAACAAGGACACATCGACGCAAATCTAGTGCTTGCCAGTAACCTATCAGACCCATTATGGACAAATTATGATCTCGCATTTCCGCAGCTTGCTCTCGACCATGAAATTGTCGGCACAGGGGTTATAACGGTGACCATCCCGGCTATGCGGGCGAAGTTCAACTGCACGCCCGCTACCCGGGAGGAAATCCTCTGCACTGATAGTAATGTAGTATCGAACTACCTCAGCAGACTCAACGCTACTCATGAGCCAATCCAAAACAAGAAGTTCGGCGGTACCGGCTATTTCGGATTGATGGCTGCATTAGAGGGTATTGTAGACGAGGGCGAGTCTGACTGCCCTCGTGTCATTGTAGCCTTCGGCCACACAACTAAATTTATCATCGACACGGTTTCGCATCTCGGTTGCTCACCGCTTGTCGAGATGGTCCAAGTCTCTGCCACGTTCAGGCTACCTACTTGGGAACTAGACACCACCCAACCCACTGTCGCCGACGAGACGAGTGCAAGGGTCCTGGACGTCTACAAACTTCCTGGATTCCTAAGCAACTTTGAATTATCGTTTGCCAACCCCCTCGGCTCCGTTCCATCCGATGAAGACCTAGCTGGCCCATTTCCCCTCGTCGTTCATGGGCGAAACGGCACACCAATCCCAGATCTGATAGGACCAGAGAACATTGATCGACTTCAAGATGCTGTGCAGACAACATACGCTCTGATCATGGCGCAATTACTGAATCGCGGCCGAATGGACTTCGTAGGAAGCTCTAATGAGACCTATGAGGGCACTATTATTCAAAGGGCCGAGTACCGCCTGAAGCAGAGCGTAATATCGACACGCATATTAGAGGGCCTCCTTACGGTCATCTTCATTGGGGTGTTGGTGGCGTTTATACGCCTGCGCACCAAGGGGGTGTTGCCTAGACCTGTTTTTAGTATCGCTTCGGGAGCAAGCTTGCTTGCCGGTTCAACGCTGCTGAGGAATCTTCCGGAGGGTACTGAGCAGCTTTCTAAGAAGGAGATAGAAGAAGGGGGGATTCTTAGAGGGATGGCATTCCGTTTGGGTTGGTGGGAGGACGAAGATGAATCCATAGTAAATAGAGGGAATGGGGAGGGCGTTAGTACTAACGAAACCGAGGGGTTAAGGTCAAGGTTTGGGATTGATTTGGATAAAGATGGCGATACAGAGTAAAACTGAGGAGTTAAGGGTGTACATATGAATTGGCGGGTTGTGTTTCGTCTTCGGATTTGGTTTACCGGGTTAAGGTAACTGAGTGTATATGCGGGCCCGATGATAGAAAGTTGAAGCGATCATTTACATGCAGGTACTTCGGCAAGTACTTGGCCATGCACCTGGATATATGTTTTGCCGAGACCCGAAACAGTTGAGGCCAACCAGATAAGTAAGGCTGCACTGCAGGTGAGTGGCCGCTCAACATGATACGCAACTTTGCCCAAGGAAGAGTAACCTAGCAGCCCCGCTGTCCACCATGCGGTCCTGGTTCCTGGCTCCAGACTTCACTTTCCGGAAAAATGGCGTCATCCGCCTCGGAACCGTGCTCGAAGTCCCATGGGATCCGACAGGCATCCTGGCCTCCAAGAACAACGGGCTGCCAGCCGATCTCCAACTTCCACCCGAGGGAAAAATTGACGAAGCGAACCACGAGCACACTACAGATGCCGGTAAGAGCGGCGGGCTGAAGTTGTGGGCTGATTTTCTCGAGCTGGCGTCGGCCTCGGTGGGAGCATCGGCCGATACGTCTCATAACCTCACATTCGGCAAGGTAGACCACGAGGTGTGGACATTCGACTCAGAGCTTGGCGATGCTTGCCTCAAGGCTCTCGTAGCGACGCCAAAGGTGCGCAAGTATATTGACTCGGGCTGTAAGCAACTTCCGATATTATCTTTTCTCCACTACAGTAACTCTTGCCAATTTGAATGGCGCTCTGGATATCTAGTTGGTTCCCGAGCCCATAGACAAAAGCCGCTTCCAATTCATTGCCAAGGACACAGGGCTCTTTTTCAAAAAAAGATTGGGTATGGCGAGCGCTAATCTTGACATCAAAGTTATCCGTCGCAAGGATGTCTATGTTATAACCGGCGTCCGCATCGCCAAGTCATCCTTCACTGTATCCACGACGTCCGAGACAGCCATCTCGGGCGAGGCCTCTGCCTCTGCGCCGATCCCTGCTAGCGGCGTTATCCAAATAACGGCCGGGGGCGAAGCAAACGCACGCGTGACACGATCGGTGGGCCATTCATATGAGACAGCACCGGATATCGTCTTCGCGTACCGCGTCCATGTTGTTCGCACGAAAGGAGACGGTGAGGTGTCGGAGAAACTCTTTCGCAGCAAAAAGGCGTTCTTGACAGAGGCTAGCGGCTCCGAGCTCGAGTGTCTTGAGGTGTCATCTGACGTTCTGCGCCAATGTCTTGGTGGAGATGTAGAGATTCTTGAGCATGCTGCTGGGGACGAGGATGTTTGGATCTCTGTCTCATCTAGATTGTCCGGCCACGGAAGTGGTAGAGAGTAGGACCCAAACCTGAGCAATAGCCATAAAGGGGATTATAAATTTATAATGTCCTCGTGAACCGCTACTCTACCTAACTTTTCTTAGGCAGTCTAGGATAGCGTAGAGCCGCAGCAAGTTAGTCTCGTTTTCCATAAAGAACCTGACAGGGTTGACAAAGTTTATCCGGTTTCCCATATTTTGTGACAGCTTCAAGCGGAAGAGCGCTTCTATCCCCTCCACTGTTCTCAATCTCGTCAAGTCATCCTCTTTGGCGTGACCGGGGTGAATGTGCGGCAGCATTGATGCATATGACAGCATAGTGGCCGCGATTCCCGCCGCGACTGCTGTAGCTACCGAGGATCCCGGCTTACAGACCTCGGGATTAGATTCCTGAAGTCTCAGAGGTATGTTGTCGCCAAAAGTGGCTAACGAAACTGCGGCCGACGGGTCGGTTGAGGGATTGGAGCTGGCGACAACCCCCATGTAGTTGGTCGCTCTGATAGCTATGACATCCTTGTGGCACGCTGGAAAAGCAACGTCCTGATGCGGGCCCAAGTTCCCAGCACTAGCGAAAAATATCACGCGGCCATTCCGCTCATTTTGGACGAATCTGATGGCATCTTTGATGCTGCCCTCGCCATCGTCCACGTCGAAGGACATGGAGATGATATCGGCCTCGCAGTGGACCCCAGCCCATCTGATTGCCTGATGACTGTTAGTTTTCGCCTTCGAAGAAGACTCGTTTGTTCAAAGATCGGAAAGGGAAGTCTTACGTCGCTTATCCTGCCCTCGCTCCCGTCAAGTTGCTCCGTGTTCTCCGCTACGCGTGCTAGACACAACTCTGCCACTATGCTGGTCTCAATCACAAGCGAGGCCATCAAAGTGCCGTGCCCAAATGAATCTGTCTTCGTAATAGAGCCATCAACAAAATCTTTCCACTCTATAATGCGGCCCGCACGTTGTGATTCCCGCTCATCCCGAAAGTATGGCGCGTCAAGATTGCACCCGGAGTCTAGAATTGCCACTCGAATAGGCCGCACCCCAGCGTTTGGAAAGCTTTTGGTCTTGATACTGTGGACGTAGCTGCCGATTGTTTTGAGATCTTCAAGCCAGTCCTCGGGGTTGGCGATTCGGTCTGTGTGGAACGAGGGAAACTTGGAGATGATCAGCTCGTCAGGTGATGCCGAGATTGTGCCAGTAGGCTGAAGGAATAGGCGAGGGGAGTTGTTAGTCGTATTGAGATCGATGATTTTCTTCTTGATCTCGACCATGCCCTCCCGGCCATATGACCCTGCTACCATTTGAAGTGGCGCGACAACTTTCTCGTAGAAAATCCGGCGTCTTTCGGCAAGCTGAGGGCTCCCAGAACCACCGCCTGGCAAAAAGCTCGTACCGACGACGCACTCTCTAATGGCGAAGTTGTAAATGTGCTTGCCTGTATAATTTGTCCAAGAATCGGCACGTAATTCTTGGAGTTGTGTCATAGCTCGCTTATGGTCCACGTTAGTCCGGCCGACGAAATCCTCGGCATCCCATTGCAGCCGGCAGGTCTCAATCGGTCGAGCTAGGCTAATCTCCAGGAGCAAGACCGCCAGTGCAAAGATTCGAGGACACCTGTGGATGAGACCGGCAGTCGAATATTCCTCTAGTTCATACTCAGCACGCTCAAACGGGAAAGAGATGTAAGCTCTGCACGGCAGCGAAGGCGACTTGGGGTCCCCGCTGCTTGGCATAAACCAGATGTTTTGGCTAGTCCATTTCGCGAGCATCATCTTGGTATCGTAAAATTGCCAGAAGGATCGCGCGATGGTATGGCATAGTACAATTCTTTCAGGAATGCTCAGATGATACTCTTGGAGCACACGAGATAGTGGTATTCCCCCGCCGGGTGTGGCATCGTGATGTAGCCGCTGAACAATTTCGTCCTCGAATAGAGAGAATCCTCCAAGCTCCAGGTAGACTCGAGCGCTGTTTTTTCTGCCCAGAAGGCTGCAGAAATTCGGTATAGCTTCAGGCCTCATGCTCCGTAATCTATCTGTGGCCAGAGGCGGTGCTGTGTCTTTGAATGCTACCCTTTTTTTAGGCTTTCTGGCCGCAGCTCTGCCATGCCCATCGGGCGAAATTGCCAGGCCAATTTCCTGCCAATAGTGTAGAGAATGACAAGAGGTGAGAATGTCAAATTGAGTAGCAACGTCCCTGGTCTGTCGAGGTTGTCCCAAGAACAATACAGTGGGATGGTGCCGTGCGCGATTGTCGGTGGACTGTACCATAGCATGATGGGGCCGACAGACAGAATGGGTCCAGATAGCATCTAAAAGTTCTTCGGTCGCTTGGGGTAGGAGCTCGTCTTCTCTTACCTGGATCTCATCATCTGGAGAGCCGGGGGACAGCTTCTCAATAAGGTCGTTGCACAATTGAACAGCGATGTCGACTAGGAAACTTTCTGCCTCAGCCATGTAATTCTTCGCTGATGCTTTGATGTCATTTTGAGAACCAGATGTAGCGTTGTCTAGGGTCCTCAAAATATCTTCCGGGGACCGTATGGTTTCCCTGCGCTGTGCCGGCCACTGATGCAGCGTAAGCCCTTACCACCGAGTCACACGGAGAATCAAACGGGGCCATGCTTACAGTCGCAATCCTCTCTATCTCCTGCAGAAGATTGCTTGCCAATGCTTGTGCTTCGGTGCTTGATATAGCCGGCGTGTCCGTTCCGAGACATCTCGACGCGGCTCGGAGCCTTGTCGAGAGAACAACTCCTCGCTTGCGTAGGTTCCCAAATTCATCTCCAAGTTCAGCGATGATATTACTTAGAAGGGAAGTCGATGAAAGTAAGGCATCGACCAAATGATCTCTCGTAGCAGAGACGGCAGGCCGAACCGTGACGGGATCGCGTGCGTTGACCGGAGCCCAGGAGGAGCTCCCGAGCTGCCAGATTGTCGCGACAAAGCTATTCAAGTGAGACTGGATCATTTTCTCGATGAATCGCTTCGATCAACCTGTATGTCAGCAGCATGAAACCCCGGCGGCACTGCGTGTCAGTAGATTGTGGGATGGCAGTGGGCGAGACAAGGAGAGCCTCGGCTCCGGCGCGTGAAATTGAGGTCTACTCTCAGCCATCTGCATATCCCATTGGCCATCGCTTGACGGCGAGCTTGCGACACATATCCAACGAGAGGCAGAAGCCTTGTGCGGGGTAAAGGTGGTTGATCAGCAGTAGGGCTACATGCTATTCCTCCGCTCTTTCGGTCGTGTCATCGTCATTTGGCAGTTCTTAGAGCATAGTGAACACCTGTGTTCTACCCTGTCGCTCGCTCACTATGCCAGAGTTTGATGGGCTAACTGCCGGCGATGGCCTCATGGCCGAACTGGCCAATTCAATCCGGCAGGAATTTCGCCTCTGTATGGCCCAGGAACATCTCATGCGCGAAAGCTGGGTCGAAGTAAGAATGTCCGACTTCAATTTGTGGGCGGCGGGAGTCGGCGCCACGGCCGGCAGGAGAGCGTCTCTTGACACACGGCTTCAGGCTCTCCCCGATGAGCTCACAACATTGAAGCACCTATTGTCCTCGCTGAAGAAATCCCTGGCGGACTGTCGGCGTTTCAATGGAAAGGAGCTTGATGATTCGAAGGAGATCGTGGATCTGATCATCGAAAACCTCGCAATGCTCGCCACCGTCATCAGACGCACCGGACGACGGTCACGTTTCCGGCGGGCGGACCGGCATTTTGATCCTCAGAGGCAGCTATACTTTCGCGCGCACTTGGAATGCATCATCCTTCTTCGGCCGAGTGAAAACGGTGCCCTTTTCCGGCCAGCTGTCCAGACAGATCCGAAAGATTGGTCGAAGGTGATCCCTAGCCTGGCGGAGGCGCTTAGTGGGCTGACTCCCCTACAAGAACGTCTTGTCGTCGCAAACCTTAGAAGACGGTATTGGTTTCTTTCTGCCCAGCGACATTCCGAGAGGCTAGCTGAGACCAGGGCTCCAAAGAAGCCCGAGAGCCCGGCAGCAGATAGGTCGCGACCGATAACTAACTCGGGAGAGGAAGGTTCCGCTCAAGTCTCGCAAAGGTCCCATGGCCAAAGCCCATCAAATCCACCTGATTTCCTGGGTGACGAAACTGCAAGACACATTCCATCTGACTTGTCGACAAAGGCATCGACAGTCGAGAGTAAGTCACCTACCAAGACCAAGCATCGCGAGCCCGAGAGCGCCATGACGAGGATTACTGTCATCCTGGCAGCAACCGAATACCCTAGCCTCGTGAAGCAGGACGTTCACGAGATGCGTAAAATCAGGAAATGCCCTTGTTGTTGTCAGGCTCTACCGGCAACTACGTGTGATGATACCACACGATGGAAGTACGAAGCTGCCTCCTGTGGGACGCCATGGGATGTGAGAATCGACCAATGCTGATATTATTCCTAGAAAACATCTTGCTGAGGACCTCCACCCTTACACTTGCATCGCGGAAGACTGCACAACGCCACACGCGCTGTATTGTACACGGAGAGACTGGGAAGACCACGTGAAGACGGATCATCGTCCCAGCAGATGGGGTTGTCCGATCTGCAACAATGCGACCACTGTCTTCTCAGACCTGGAGGCTTTGGTGCGCCATGTCCAGGACCACCACGCCGATACACTTCCAACGGAGAGTCTCGAGACTATTCTTCAGTGGGGTGCAGTGAAGTCATATGGACTGACCTCATGCCCTCTCTGCAGTTCGTCAGGACAGCTTGACGATCCGGACCTTGTTGATCACGTCTTGAAGCACACTCACGATTTTGCATTGCGGGCATTACCATGGCCCAAAGACCCCCATTACTCGCCTAGCCAGCCTGGTACTTTTAACGAATGCCTGCCTGAGTCTGGGGAGATAAAATCGTGGCTGGACGAAGTCAGTCCGAACCCCGATGGCCTCGATTCTCGCAATGAGGATACAAGCTCTACGCAGCTACAGCTTACCCCTTGGGATTCAACCACTACAGAAGTCGACGAGGATTGTGACAGTTTCGACTACTTTGGGAAGCCAGCCAACGACTATTTTGCGGATGTCTCTGATGTGTGTTCTGGCGCCGCCTTGCCGTGTTCCTGGGCCGAGGCTACCGATGACGGCTTTCTAGACTGTATGGGGTCGTTAGCCTTCCCCGAAATGAACGATCGACCCAACCATATCCCCACACCCACAGATGGTACATTCAATTGGCTCTTGAAACATCCTACATATCAAGGCTGGATCACTCGCGATCGCGGCCTACTGTGGATCAAGGGGAAACCTGGTTCTGGAAAGTCAACATTGCTGCGATCCGCTCTTGCTGTCATTGAGACGTTGAATGTCGGAAATAGTGCTCTCATACTGTCATTCTTCTTCCACGGTCGCGGGACGGTGTTACAACGGGAGCTAGTTGGCCTCTTCCGGTCCTTACTTTATCAACTCCTTGCCCAGGTCCCTGACGCTTCGCCAGCCCTTGTCGAAGATTTTAAGCGTCGATGTGGTCAGGCCGGCGAGCTCACACGGCGGACGCAGTGGACAGAACACGAGCTACAAAGACATCTGGAGATCTCACTTTCAACAGTGCTGGAAAATCGACCAGTTTGGCTTCTTGTCGATGCGCTAGACGAAAGTGGCGAAGAAAATGCGGCCAAGTTGGTTAGATTATTGAAGTCTCAGCTTGAAGAGCTTCCGACCAGCAGTTTCGACTTTCGGGTCTGCTTCGCGTCCCGCCATATCCCAACTCTTGAGGCCTCCCAGAGTTTTGAAATCATCCTTGAGTATGAAAATAGTCAGGATATTAGAGTTTATGCCGAAGCTAGGCTTTCCACGTCCCCTCCGTTGACAAGATCGCAATTGGCGCACTTGATCGCGACACGCGCTGCAGGCTGTTTCATGTGGGCAGTCATCACCGTGCAACAAGTTTTAGAGATGGAGCAGGGAGGGCAAAACTTGCAGACAATCGAGTGGGAAATTACTGCCATACCTCAGGACCTAGACGGCCTCTACCTCCGCCTGATCCGAGATATCAATGATCCTGTGTCTCTAAAGCTGATAGAATGGATCTGCTGCTCTCTGCAGCCTATATCATTGGAAGAATTGCGATGGGCTATGATTGTTGGCCCCGAGTATGGGTATCAATCACTACGACAATGCGAAAATTCAGAGCATTTCATATCCGACAATGATGACATGGAAACAAAATGCACAGAGCTGAGTAACAGCCTTATTGAGGTTATTCCATCATCCGGCAAGCGGATTGCGCAATTTATCCACGAGTCAACCAAAGAGTTTTTTATCCGAGTGGGTCTATCGGCTCTGCACGACCCCCGGATGAGTGCCGAAACCAATGGCCCTGGCTCCGATTCAGCGGTTGGAATCGCAAACTACAAGCTATCCAGAGCTTGTGTACGTTATATGGCAATGGAGGAGATCGCTCAGGCAACAAGCCACACCAGGAACGAGCTGATATCTAAGTTTGCTCTCTTGCACTACGCTACAACTTCGTGGCTACTACACACGACAATAAGTGAAAAAAAAGGCATCTCCAATGACGAGTTACTGGAAGATTTTACTTGGCCATCCAACTCTTGTCTACAATTATGGGCTCAGATTTATCGCCTGATAGACCCAGGCTCAGTCGACTGTCCCGCTGGCGACATAACGATGGTGCACTTAGCATCTAAATATCAATGGCTAGGAATATTACAAACAATCTTGCAAAAAGGACAACTAGATACTATTCCTATCGACTCAAGAGATAACAGTGGCCAGACACTGCTCTCAAATGCTGCTTGGAGAGGGCATGAGGCTGTTGTTAAGCTACTTCTCGATA
>MU270020.1:350072-499677 GCA_021432635.1 Thozetella sp. PMI_491
AGATAACAATGGCCGGACACCGCTCTTATATGCCGCTTGGAGAGGGCACAAGGCTATTGTTAAGCTACTTCTCGATACAGGGAAGGTTGATATCAAGTCAAAAGATGACAATGGCCAGACACCGCTCTCAAATGCTGCTTATGGAGAGCATGAGGCTGTTATTAAGCTACTTCTCGATACAGGAGAGGTTGATATCGAGTCAAGAGATAACGATGGCCAGACACCGCTCTCAAATGCCGCTTATAAAGGGCACGAGGCTGTTGTCGGACTTTTAAAGGCGCATAAAAGCGCGTAGCGCGCTATTAAGAGGAAGGCTTTCTCTTAAGGCTTCTCTCTAGGCTTTTCTTTTTTAATATTTTAGTAGGTATTAGGGCTAAATTAACAGTTTTACTTTATAATTACCTTGAACGGCTTGTATCTTTTAATAAGCTGAAAAGTTATACTACTCCTCAGTACGCTGGACGTTATAGATAGCCTTGAAATCACGCGGCTAAGAACCATCGAACTCTAGAGTAAATGAAACGCGAAGGATTCCATTAGGACGGACGCTCGTCTTGTGCAGTACATCCAGACTGCGGCCATACCCCTTTTTCCAGCCGCCTGTCACAACGTTACCTAGTATCTATCAGCCCGGCATGATAGGGTTCGGCTCGTTTTCTGTCAAGGCCCTTTACGCCGGATTTAGCCATACAAGTTATTTACGCTGCAGTTTCGGTCCAAGATCACTTGTATACGCCTTGCACGACCAGGCCAGTATCTGACAGTGGCAATGCAAGACGTCTGAGCTAGATTGTAAATAGGGGCGGAGTCGATGATGTTTCAAAAATGGTCACCATCAAGTTAGTACAATTGCTGTTCTAGCCAGCACAAGTGTTGCTACGCTTGCCAACCTCTATAAATGACTTTCCACTTCGCTAGAGTAGATATTGCTCTCTACAAAGCTTACGCTCCCTTCTTCCTATGATCTTAGGTTATCCGGACGAAGACTAATGAAACCTCAGCCCTGTTACGTCTGGGATTAGGATTAAGCAATCAGAATATATAAGGCAGGTCCGTACTGAAGTCGAGTAGTGCCCATTGCAGCATCTATTCTTGTAGCCGGCATGTATGTGGCATGCATAAGCTACACAACGTTTAGCTCCATTTAAACACCAGCCGCCAGGCCCGCGCTAGTTGATTGTCGCCACAACGCATTTTTAAATCCCAGGTATAATAATAATGTCAGAAACAAAACCCGAGCCTCTGGCAACATATGTTTGAGCATGTCTTCTGGATAACGGGTAAAGTCTCGGGCACTTCATAGGATCAAGAAATATGATGTCTAGGCCCCTTTATACGGCCAGGGGTCGCCAACTATAACCCCTTTTTAGTTCCTATTATGAACCCTAGGCGCTTCTTGGTGTGATGACCGCGTGCAGTTCACCAGATAGACCTCAACCGGGCTATTCGCCTGCTTGCCATTCTGGGCATATCTGGTGCCGAAAACGATAGATATATCAGGAATTAAACAAATGACAAAGTTATAACTACGCATCCTCCTCAATCCATTTAAATCTCTTTGCGCTTAGCTACAATTTATAGTGGAGTCCATTTTAATAGGCGTTGTCCATTGCTGGGTGCGGAGATGTAACCGTTACCCAGTAAAAAAAAACCAAAAAAAACCGCTAGCCTCCTTTTCGTTCCTCGACCTGCCCGATCCTAGAGAAGCGAGTGACTCGAGATGTTAAATAGAGGATAGAAATTTCCCAAATGGGCCAACCTTTTTTTAGCGAGCGATGCCCCTACGAGCATTGGGTGCTGAGACGGAACGGTCCGGCACTTGCTGATTGGCTCTGACTTGCTTATCGCTTCCACGGCAGCACCTTCTAAAAGGCCCTTACTCTCTCTATAATTAAGTGAATGCCTAGGTGCTCGGTGACATCCTTGTCCACTCCGCGCTCGCACAGAAGACTCGCTATAAGCTCCCAATTAATGTTATAGGAGTGCTTGGGATTGGGATTGTAAATTGCCGTCTCGAAATCTCATGAAATCTGCATCATAATATCCATATTGGCCTGTGAGCAAATAAGACTGATTAAGTGTGCTCCAAAGGGCTTGCAGCCTTGTTTTAGATGCAGCGCTCGATTCAACCCTCTAAACACTGGCGAGGGATGTCCTGTGGCCTATGGGCTGCTCCTTACCAGGCAGCGTAAATATCGGTAAAGGGATTAATCGTCAAGCTGAGAGTCCCTCGCTAACAAATGGGTCGGCTCCCGCAGCACAATCAAAAACGCAACCCCACCTCGCGTCCTTACTACCCTACAGACACACAGCCTATCAATCCATAGTGCTAGTATAACTATCGTTTTAATTGTAGCCAAATTTTGCCATGCACAATCCAATTCCGCTTCCTCCTGCAAACCTCGACACGACGTGTGCTGCGACCCCCGGCAATGATGACCGACAACCATATCCCAATCACGGAATAAAATGTAGAGAAGCTGGGGAAAAGATTCGCGGTGGATTAATTGAGAATCTAAAGCTAAAGAGCAAAAGAAGAGGGGACAGCTCCTAGCTCCCAGATCCAAGGCAATGAGCTTCAGCGGTGAGCTGCGGCAGTAAGGCGGGGTAACTGGGGTAGTGGGGTAATGATAGCTGGCGCCACCGCTTGAGCCACGCCATAACAAGAATGGTTTACTATTAAAACCGAGCCCAAGTCCACATCCACTCCAAGTTTGCCTTGGACTTCCGCAGCATGTATTTAGCAAACTCCAAGTGAGATGTCTGCTCCTCAAACTCGACCTCCATATCCTCCTGGTTGAAAACCTTGTGCGCTCGATTGACAATAGACAGGTAGTCATCCTTATCATCTCCCTCACCTCCAAACGCGGTGACGTGACCTGCATACTTGAGCAAGAGGACGTTGAGAATGACGCGCGACGTGCGTCCATTGCCATCTCCAAACGGGTGAATCATGACAAATTGATAGTGGTAACGCGCAGCGAGGGTGTAGGGATCGATGGTCCCAGAGGCCTCAGCCTTGGCGATGTCGTTGTTCAGGTTCTCGATCATCTCCTTCATGTACCGAGGCACCGCCTTGGCTCGCATGCAGATGCTATTTTTCTTCTTGTCTCCAGGCTTGCTGTAGGCCACAGCAACCTCGTGATCACGGTACTTGCTTGCCTCGATATCTTCGCTGATGCCATCGCACAGGATCCTGTGTGTCTCCAGGATTAACTCTTCCGACCAACTCATGTCATCTAGGACGATGCGATCAATCAGAAAGTTTAACGCTTTGGCATGGTTGATCACTTCCTTCCGCGAGCGAATGACACCATGCTTGTCGGCGAGTCGGTATGTCTTCGCCAATATGTCGAGATGATGTTGATATTCCGGATCGTGGTCCTGAATATTTGCGTCGACGCTCTGCCCGCGGAAGATAGCTTGGCAGATCTTGATGGTGATGTTCAAGTCAGTGCCCGCGGACTCGATGACATTGGAGCCGTACACAAGTGCAATCATAGCTTCTTCGAGCTTCTCCCATATCTCTAAGAAAGCAATCTCGTCGCGTCGCTGGGACTCATTGCGCACGTGATTGATGATGGTGGCAGGGTTTTCTGAAAGCTCCACCCCGATGGCCTCTTCTTTGAGGTGGTCGGCGAGGTGAATAGTGAAATCGTTATCGGCGCGGACATGATGCCAAGACGGCCAGCCAATGGAAAAGGTATTTGCGAGTCGACCAGACAAGCATTGCATCTTTGCCATGACCTTGCGAGGACTTAGGGATCTTTAGGGTGAACTGCCGCGTGGATTTATCTGCAACTCCGGAAAGGCTTCGGAGATGGACTTGCGTGGTGATCGAGGCGTGGCTGGAGGATCTGACAAGAAGTTAAAAATAAAGTTCGGATGAAGGTTGGATAGAATTAGAGAACTAGAGATCTAGATGTCTGTGACCGAGAATCGCGAAACTCACATTGTTGGACTTGCTCTTTTGTTTTGAAGTTGTTGAGGCAAATCTCTTGAGAACCCAAAGCTCAAGAGTAAAAGAAGAGGGGAGAGCTTCTAGCTTAGAGATCTGGAATAATAAGTTTTGGAGGTGAGCCATGGTAGGAAAAAGGTCCCTCCGAGCGGACATGGGCGATTCACATGCAGAATCGACTCAGGCTGGCCCGACTTCAGATACCTTATCGTGGCAACTATCTCTCAACTTGGCCTTCACCTCTTCAGTCGATTTTACCTGGGACAGCTACTGCTGGACCATTGGGCCAGATATAAAGTGTGGCTGAATGGCTGCTTGTTGGAGCGCCTTCGCATTAGCCGCCTTGATGAAGCGGTCTCTGTAGTTTTCAGGTGTGTTAGTTCTCGCACAGAAGTATCTAGTAGTGAAATTTCCTCTTCAGATCCGCCCCGCTATAGCTTATCCATATCGTAGGCCCTCGATCTTCCGCGGGTGCTGTAGGCCGGGGGGGGGCGGCCGGAGGAACCAACCAACCAACCGTTCGTAGCAAACAATAACCCGTAGAGGGTATGCCCTGGATGTCTCGCCGAGACAAGCCCGCAGACCGATAATCCTAGGCATAATCTCGAGAGTGGCGGGAAAGCGGGTGCTTCTCTAGAAGACCTGGTTGGGCGACAACATCCCTCATTTCGGCCCCCGAGACACGATGGACATGACATGTAATCACTTGGACCCAGCCAACTTAGGTATATGCTTTTTCTCCAGGCATATTATAGCAGAACAACCTTTGTAACACTTTTCCGTGGCATGATAGAAACAACGACTGAGCCCTCAGCCGTCTCCCTATACTGAGGGCATTCAGCACCACGGCGCAGGTTGCAGACAGTTGGGACATTCGCTGGAAAGGAGCTCTCAGCAAGCTGACATACCGAAGACCCTGACGTATAACCGGAAGTCTTGCTTTAGATGCTGCATGCAATATCTCAAGTGCCAGCCCAATCCTACTAATCCATACGGACCCTGTTACAACTGCCAAAAGCTCGTAAGCCCAACGCTCTCTGGGCTCCCTTGCATGCGCGTGATCATCACAGACTGCTCCATCTTCCGCGAACAGCTTGCACCCTCGCTGAGCTTAGATACGAGGATATGGTGTTCACAACGTGTCCAAGATGCCTTGGCTGTGCTTCGGGTCACCGGCGATACCAGTGATGGATGAAAGACGGACACTTCCCCGGTCTTACATATGAGGAGGCGGTTGCCAGCATGGCCTCGATCGTATCATGCTGAGGGCCATCTCGAATAAGGCTTCACAGTATCCTGGCATATATCGCCATGGGGCAGCAACACGATTCGCCAAACGAGGGTTATCCAGTTGCTTTATGCACCAACCCCTGAGAGCTAAGGCAGACTTGGGGTGCGATACATGATGCCTAGGAGTACTCGTCGTGGCCTGCATGACGCCAAGAGACTTCCAAGAGGCACTGCCGAGTTAGAGCTCGCCAGAGATGGGCAAGGTTATCGTTAGAGCATAGAAGAGCGGGACATTTGAGGCTATAATGTGATTAAGGGACGGAGTTGATTCAAAGCTCTCCGTCCAGGCCTACAGGAGCCCCTGACCTCGCGCCATCATGCCATGCCATCATGCTCTCCGGCTCAAGTAAGTGCCCGTCGATAAAAGGGTTGCCATTGACCCGTGAGACCACCACACTTGCCCTATTCATTCTGCCTAGAAACCGAGTCTAAGCATGAATACTAATATGATCTCTCTCAGCGACAGCCAGCCGGCCATCTTCGTAGACTGGCTGGGTCCCTCCTATGCGAGGTCACATCTCCTTCAGCGTCTCAGGCTACCTCCAACCCTCTCCAAGTAGAATTCTGGGATAGTGCCTGGGATACTTGGCTGTGTCCAGCACAACATCAAGACATCACGGCTTCGTATCCCTGGTCGGGATTTGGCACGAAGTAAGACCCAAACCATCCTATTGAATGAATTGAGGGCTAATTGGTACAACGGCGGAATAAGCTTTCAAGTTGATGCAGAGATTTCATCTGTTCGAAGTACAATAACAACCCTTCACCAAAAGCTAGGGAAATTTGCCCCAGTTCTACATCCCGATCTGCAATCCAGGTGTCATACCGAAACCCCTCACAACAAGACGGAAAGCCTTGCCGCGGTAGCGCAGAACTGGGGCCAACAACGCGTTGTGCGGTCGCGACAAAAGCTTCAGTGCTGGGAACATGGATGCAACGGCCGCCAGTTTTATAGTGTCAGCAACCTGTACCGACATAGCGTGAGAAGTCGGGGGTTAAGTTGACCTGTGGCAAATGCCGCAAAACATATACGAGGATTACGGCATTGAATTTTCACGTTAACAAATTTCACTGAAGTTGATGTTGGAAGAACTGGATGTTCCCTTTCAACTTCAGTATCTGGATGATGTATTAGGCACCAGAGTGCTGCCTAGATACTTGCATTTACCATCAGTGTATACAGTATGTATATCAATGGCTTCGGCACAAAGGCCAGTATGATAAGTTGGAATAGAAAACGCATGCACCCAGTATTGCTGGGCAACTTAACAACAGCTGGAAGCAAAGCAGGTACAATAATTAGGTGTGGCACGCGGTGGCTTCAGAAGCCGAAGTGGGCAATGGAAGTATATTCTGTAGCTAGGGTCAAAAAGCACCTCACTCGACTATCTCTACCTTAACCCACCTTACGTCGTTGGTCAGCTCTGGAACAGGGAGACATTTTGCTCCCTTTGGAAACGCCATATTTACTGCAAATAGAGCAGGCTGTGTCGGAACTTACGGCGGCCGTGCTATTTAGAAGGTGGCCGAAAACGGTGCCGTGATTCCTCTTCGTTGTTCAAAAATCACTCCTGCGCATCTCTGGTTAATTTTGTGGCTCTGACTCGTCCAGCCCACAAAATAGCCGCCAACCACTCGCAGCTGGATACTGGACATAGTCAGTCAGACTCGGGTTGAGAAGTGGTATAGTATTTGACAGCGGCGTTTAGCGCGGGAATAGGATGTCGCTGATCCAGTAGGGCTGGGCAGCGCACAGGCGGGCCCCGCAGCTGTTATACCACAGCACCATTGTACTGTAATTGCCCACTGATAGTAGAAGCACAGGGATGGCCCCAGCGAGCCTCCACATGACAAGGAGTCAAATTCCAGCGCCCTTGTGAAGATCAGGGGGGCCGTACCAGCTTTTATACTGCAGGTCCAGGGGTTCCTGAGACAGCAAGATCCTTTTGCCTCTCGAAATATCATCAATTTACTCATAGCTTAGATACATCAGTAAAGAGCGGAACGTGGGTCTACTTCAATTTAGTCTTGCCCACTTGAACTCAAAGCTCGCCTCGCATTGTTCATTCCAGCATCCCAAGACCATTAATACGATAAATAAGAGAATTCCAGCATTAACTCATTGAACTAAGACTCGTCTTCTCCATCTTCTACTCTCACCATCCCTGGCATAACACCTGGGAAGAGCACTCGCAGCCTCGCTTATATAAAAGGTAGAAATTTATAAGAATGCTGATAAACAGCAACCTAGTCCCTTAGAATTAGGAGTCTTAAAAAGCTAATACTCTATACGTTGGGTTTAAACCCACAAACGAACCTCGAAGATACGACTGCCCAGCATCCTGGTGTGTGGTGTCGTGGGAAATGCTATCAGCTTCTGAGCTGGAGGTTATCGAGGGCATACCCTTCTTAGCGTCTTTTATTTCCCAGTTCCGAGATCATAGTCCTTGTTTGAGACAAGCTATCTTGCTCGCACCCCACAGGTTGATCCGAGTGCGGTTTGCTCTCGTCTATTGACTCCCCGGATTCAGATGTAGGTGGTGTGCTCATCCCAGCCGCTGTGGCCGAAAGCTTCTCGGGTTGAAGCTGCCAAATTGGTGATGGCCTTGATTGATGTTCTTGTCCTTGTTCTCTGCATCCATCCTGGGGCGGGGGTGGTTCGATTTACACCACCCCTTCACCGCCCCAGCAGCAGAATATCGCTACAGATCCCGATTTTTAGCGCCATTTTATCCGGACATTAGGGTCAATCTAATAATCAAAGCCTCCGCAGTTGGAGAGGAAAGGGAGGTGTGTGACGTATTCTTAGCCTCGCCCTTACACTCACGCTAACCTTTCTCGATCACTTATGAGCCCCTGCAGTTTTTAGCTTTTCCTGGACCATAACTAATGTCAATGGAGCTGACCCGGATCTTGGTGTGGCGAAGATTACTAACCCTGCATTCTAAAAACCCTCCACGGAGGTTTAAACAGAGACATGCCTAGATTCTTGCACATGCCGGATATGATGATAATGAATCGGTTAATTCTTGTAGCGTTCCCTGCAGAATGGAGTATGTAGCACATAGAGCTCCCTTCTTTCTCTCTCCCCCTTGTCTTTCCTCCACAGCCTCACCACCAACCTCGTACCAACTACTTCACATCCATAGCCAGAAATTTGACAACCACCACAGCAAACATGGCTCTCGTTGATGCCCTCATCATCGGGGCAGGTCCTGCCGGCCTGTCTGCAGCTCTTGCTCTTGCCCGCCAGCTGCACACTGCCGTCGTCTTTGACAGCTCGCTCTTCCGCAACGCGCGTTCGGCGCATATGCATACCATACCCACATGGGATCACAAAGACCCCGCTGCCTTTAGGGGCACGACGCGCAAGGAGATCTTGGAGCGGTACAGCACGATCTCATTTGAGGATTGCGAAGTTGCCAAGGTCGAGAAGACGAGTGCGGGCGACTTTGCGGCCACGGCTGCAGATGGGACAACATTCACTGGCAGGAGAGTCTTGCTTGCTAGTGGTGTAACTGATTTGCCTCTTGATATCAAGGGATATGATGAGTGCTGGGGTCGATCCATGTGGGTTTTTTCCCCATTCTGCCATAGTGAATAACACTAACTCCTCCAGCTACCACTGCCTCTTCTGTCACGGTTATGAAGATGCTGGAAAACCCTCCTCTGGAATCCTTGCCCTCGGCGAGAACTCCGTCCCCGCAGTAGCCACTGCCCTCGCGCGCAGTGCCAAGCAAATAACCTCCAAGGTTGTCATCTACACCTCAAACAACCCTGCCGTGCAGACCGCAATCGCAGACCTCCTCGGCCAAAACAATACCGCCATCACAACAGACGACCGTGAGATCGCTTCTCTCGCTCTTGGTGCCGAGGGTAGCGGAATTACTGTTACCTTTGCAGATGGAAGCTCGGTTCAGGAGGCGTTCCTTGTGCACAAGCCGCTTACGAAGATTAACGGCCCGTTTGCAGAGCAGTTGGGTGTGGAGTTGGCGCCTGGTAAAGATATCAAAGTAACACCACCATTTGGAGCCACCAGTGTCAAGGGAGTTTATGCGGCAGGAGATTGCGCGACCCCGATGAAGAATGTCATGCAGGCGATGCATATGGGGACGTTCGCGGGGGTGGGGATGGCGCATGACTTGCAGGCTGAGGGGCCTAAAATGTAGACGCGAGAGCAAAAGACTCCATGTTGCTCATGCACGTCCTTGTGCGGGGTTGTGAATTGCGCCTGCATCCTGCATCCGCGCATCATGGATGGCGAACAAACCATCGACGACATTGCAAGGTGAAGGTTGCATGAAGTCTCATGAGGCCTCCCATATGGAGCTGCCGGCATGTCAGAGCATAGTCTTCCAGCAGAGGAGAAAGTCTTTCAGTGCAACATGTGGTATATTACGTTGGATGAAAGTAGGTCTGACAGCAAGCAAAGAACATCAATTGTTCCTAGCCGTACAGGCTATGAGACAAGACCCAAATCTTACCGCTCGGACCACTGCAATGATCTACTCGGTCAGTCGCGCGACGCTGAACCACCGACTGAAGAAGCATCTTCCCCGACGCGGCAGCACGGCAGAATTAAGGAATTTGACAAGGCCAGATACTCTACGAATTCCCTAAATTATGAATGGGTTAGTAAAAGTCTTAGGGCAGCCTAGATGTGTAACTATTCTGATAGGTGTTTTGCTGGGTCGGAGATAGCCTCTGGAAGCTGGAAAAGGCTGTATCTCTAGGCTGGATACCACCCTGGAGCTTACGTTGAAGTATACCCCTTGGAACACCCTACTCAATCGGAGCCTTGCGAAGAAATTAACTATTAAAATAGCCTTAAGGATATGATTGACTTTATCTTCGGTATGGGGCTTTATCCTTAATTAAAGAACGGATCTATAAAATATCTAGGTAATTAAAGCTATTTTGATGAAGAAATCGTAGATCTAGAGTTGGTTGAAGGAGCGGTGTGATTTTTTGGTCTTATGCGTTGACCGGGTCATCAATGTTGGCAGTCGCATCGTTTCGCCTGGGTTGATCGACGTGCAACTCAATGGCGCTTTCGGCTTCAACTTCTCGACCGCGGCTACATCATCGGACCCAGGCCGCCTCAAGCCTCCGCCTTCTTAGTAGCCTTAGTGCGGAGCTTCATCATCAAATACACCATGCCGTAGCACCCGACCACAAACACGACCACAATGCCGGCGTTCCTCCAACCGTAGTATTTCTCTGGGAGGTTGAGCATGCGGAGATAGTCGCTGCCTTGGTCGTACTGGCAGACCTCGCAGGCGGCCGTGGCGCCCGGGTTGAGCAAGTTCGTGCCGACGCCCATGCCCTGTTGGTAGGCGGAGAGGTAGTCGCCGCAGGTCTGGTTGGCGGGCGGGTCGAAAATGGCCAGCTCGTCCCGGCTGCAGTTGACGGGCTTGTCCCAGGTCGTGAAGATGAGGAGGGAGCTTACGACGTAGTTGAACGGGTCGAGGTAGTAGACCCTGGTTGGGGGTCAGTCGGCTATCGTAATTGACATAGATCAGGCTGCAACTCACCAGTATCTCCAGAAGGGCTCGATCTGGCTGTACGGGACCATAATACCGCAGAAGGCAACAAGGCTGGTAATAATAAGCGGGTTGATGAGGGCGGCAAACACGGCGTTAGGAGTGTACGCCGCAATTATCTGCCCGATACCAGTGTAGAGACATTCATAAAAGACCTGTACAGGGCGTTAGTTTCTTCCGAATTCCCTATAGCGAGGCACTCCTCAAAGACCTGACACTCACTATAACAAAGAAGACACTGCCGGCGTTGCCGGCTGCCACCGGGAGACCGGCCGTGAAGTACCAGCAGACGTAGTATAGAACCGCGCAGACAAGAAGGTACGGAATCTCAGAGAAGATAAGGCCCGTAACAAACGGCGCCCAGTGGTACATCTTGCTCTTCTTCTCGCGAGCCTCGTAGATATCACGGCGGTCGAGAAATAGGGGCTGAAGCTGGGAAATAACACCTGGAGCCACGAAGATAAAGTTGAAAATAGTGAAAAGGTTCTGCTGGAGGTCGGTAAGGCTGTCGCCGATCATCCAGAACGTAAAGCCATTAAGAAGCGGAAGGAGGATATGTAGTGCGAACTTATTATTGACGTATTCGGTGTTACGGAAGAGGGCGACGTTCATGCGATGCGTCACAAGCCTGACCTGCGTCCAGATCGGGGCAGCAAACTCATGCCCGTCGTCGATAGTACCGGACTCCCGGCTGGCGGTAGATGAGATAATCTCGTCTAGATCGCGGTTAAGCTTGTCGCTCTCAGGAGATTGTAGCCAGATCTGGTGCCAGTCCTGTTCTCCTGGCTGCTGGTTATCGCCCGTGACGACGTCAATCATATGCTCGGCCGGATTCACGTCGGGGGGGCACGGCTGCCCGTTACGGGCGAAATAGGCCTTGACGGTGGCTGCTTCCTCGCCAATATCACCAAAGTAGACGGTACGCCCACCCATGGTAAGAAGGAGGAGGGTATCGAACTGGGCAAAGAGCTGAGCCGAAGGCTGATGGATCGTTACGAGGACGGCCTGCCCGACGTCGGCAAGTCTCCTCAAGAAACGAACAGTATTAAACGCGGCCTGTCCGTCGAGACCCGAAGTTGGCTCATCGAGGAAGATCAAGATACTCGGCTTCGCTACCAATTCGACGCCGATTGTAAGGCGCTTCCTCTGCTCAACCGACAGGCCAGCCCCGGGGCGGCCTACAAGGGTATTTTCGAGATCTTGGAGTTCGAGGAGCTTGATAATTGTATCCACGTAGCGCAGCTTCTCGGCATCGGGTGTATTGCGGGACTGGCGTAGTAGGGCAGAGAACTCGAGCGCTTCCCGTACGGTCGCCAGCGGCTCGTGGACATCAAGCTGCTCGACGTAACCGGCGGAGCGCTGGAAGGAGAGCGGCAAGGGCCGGCCATCGACCAGCACGGAACCGTGAATGGTGCCCTCTGTCTTGCGCTGTGCGAGTACGTCCAGCAGAGTAGTCTTCCCGGCTCCCGACGAGCCCATAAGGGCACCGAGCATTCCGGGCTTGACGTAGCCCTGTACGTCGTTGAGGAGGACGCGGTCGCCATCTTGGGTCTGAACTGTATATGTAAGGTTCCTCCACGTGAAGATGCTCTTGTTACGGATAAGGTCCTGTCCCTGCGGGTCGTCGACGCCGCCAAAAGAGCTAGGTACCGAAGAGGGCTTCTGGTTCTGCTTCTCGGCCTGCGCAGACTCCTCGTCGGCTGGCTGCAGCAGGTGGCTCACCTTGTTCTGCTTCTCCCGCGGGATCAGCAGGCTGCGGCCGCCCTCGCCGAGGAGCTTCCACCTCGAGGTGAAGAAGGCGGTAAGCGCAACAAAGAGCACCCACCAGCTGATAACGATACCGACGTTGCGCCAGATGTGGCTGTGATTAAACGAGAGAGTCGCGAGGTACTCATCGCCCGTCAGGCTCGTGGCTCCCGGTCGCGCACCCACAACGCCGGCACACGCCTGGCCGCCCTCCCCCTCTATATACCCGGGCCCGTTAGGGATAATATTGGGCCCCACGCAGGGTATCTCCTGTCCATGGAACTCATTGCCGAGGAGGGCCTCAAACCCGTACGCCATAGGGTTAATCCAGAAGATCCAGCTCAGCCAGGGGTGCATATCGGTCTTAGGGATCATATAGCCCATGTAGATAAGGAAGCAGACCAGAGAGAGACCCGAGGCTTTTGTGGCGGCATCGAAGGTCGGGAAGGCCGCGCCTATGAAACGGAAAAAGGCGTTCAGAGACATAACCGTGACGAAACTAGTGATCCAATAGGTGAAAAAAGCGCCGGCAGTCATTTTGAGACCGACCATAAAGTAGAAGATAATACTGAAGTGGGAGACCTGGAAGAGCATGATAGGGATGTCGGCAGCTATCTGTGCGAAGACAACCGCTGTTGGGCTGTAGAGGGCGAAGGAGCGATGCTTAGCTAGGATAGGCCGTCCAGAAAAGGAGTTGGTGACTTCTGAGAGGGCGTTGAGGGCATTGTAGATAATGGAGAAGAAGAGGGCGCCGCCTTTGATGAACAGGCCGGCCGAGTTGTCCGGGGCAGCGTAGAAGAGCGAGCCGCCGAGCAGGGCCTGAACCAGCGTCGCTACTTGCGTTATAATCAGAGTCGACTTGTCCCCCCACATGATCTGGTATTGTCTGATGACGGCGGCCCTGATCTGGGTGAGCAGACCGGTGGTAACGGGAGTCCCGGCCAAGATGCCGCCGTGCTTCTCGCTAGCGACCGACTCCTGGAACATAGCAGTGTTCTCGGCAGCTTCGAGGCTCGAGACGTACTCGCGGCACTCGGCCAGCATCCGAGGCTTGATCGACGATGCCGCGTAGGCGGCGAGCAAGTCGGCGGCGGTGCGGGGGAAGGAATTTTCGAAGCCTGGTGCGATGATGCGCTCGGTGGGGACGGTCACGCCAGTCAGGAAGTCGGCCGAGTTAGACCCGGACTGCTTCAGGAAGCCGCAGTCCTGCATAAAAGGCACCGCTTCCTCTCGGGGACCGTAGTAGACCTGCTTGCCCTCGTCGAGGACGAGGACTTTATCGAAGTGGTCGTAGATGCCGTTGCCCGCCTGGTAAAGGGTGACGATTGTAGTAAGGCCTAGCACATCGGTCATGACCCTCATGGCCTTGATCCATTCGAGGGCCGTGCTGGCGTCGAGGCCGCGGGTGGAGTTATCCCAAAAGAAGATGCTGCCGCGGGTGGCGAGGCACTCTAGAATGGACACGCGCTTCCTCTCTCCTCCCGAGACGCCTCGGGTGAAGGCGTCTCCGACTCTTGTGTGGGCCGTGTGGGGGATATTAGCCACGCGAAGTAGGAAATCCTTATTCTCCTGGACGTACTGCTCGGCGCTGGTGACGCCGGGCGGAAGATGACGGGGCACCTTATTGCGGGCGACGAACTGGATAGTATCCTCGACGGTGAGCATGGGGTAGAAGATCTCCTCCTCGGTGTTCATAATAATCTGGCCGCGGTAGGACGCCGCCTCCTGTGGGGTCATAGTGCCGAATTTAACGTCGCCCGTGATTTCCTTGTAGCCGAGGCGGTTGTTGGACAGGACGTTGAGCAGGGTTGTGCAGCCGGCGCCAGGGCGTCCGAGGACGAGTAGCATCTCGCCGGGCCTGACGCTGCCGAAGGAGTTATCGATGATGGTTTTTGTCGGGGCAGACTTGCCGCCCTTATTGAAGGGATAGAGCTGGGAGATGACGTTCTCATTGAAGGTGGCGTCGCTGTCGACGCCCGTGACGGTGAGGCTTTCCCAGGTGACCCCGAGCCTTCTTGGTTTGTCGCCTGCCTGTTCGGCGCGCTCGTTTAACCCGCGCACCTCGTCGGCCATGTGCCAGGGGTTCCGCGCTCGCGTCGGGGGTTTCTGCAAATCACGATGCTCGTCATCCGAAGACCCGTTCTTCTCTACCACCGAGCGGGCGGACTCGACGTCCGTGGTGGACGCTGTGGTGACCATGTTAGAGGTAGGGGCGGCAGAGAGGCCGGGGGGTCGAGGTGATGGAGGAACGGCCGGAATAGGTCAATATATATTCAACAAAAGGGTTAATAGTGACGACGAGACGGGTGCATGAGGTTTAGGTTAGCAGCATAGATATGCAAGGTAATTTATCTTTAGCAAGCCTCAAAAGTTGGGCTGCGCACACAGAAGAAATGAAAACCCGTCAATCCGCACAGTAGATACCGTACCCGGTATCTCTAAGCACAGCGAAAATCCAGTAATGATCACAATTGATCTACGTTGAAAGATGCAGCCACTTAGGGCTCGCAGGAGCAGCATAGATATATAGATGAAGTGAACCCTGGGCGGCAACACTGAGAGAGGTGAATGGTGTAAGCCAATGGTCGTGACTCGGTCGCGACTCGGTCACGACTCGGTCTCGGACGTTACTACTGAAAGGTTTCATGCTGGTAGATTTGTAAGAAATTGGGCGGAGGAATTAGAGAATATTTCATGCTGAAAATTCACCATCCTGGTCTAAACGTCCCAAGGCCATGATGTATTCTGTTGCGGAAGACCTCCTCGGAGGATATATATGGAGGGTTGATAAGCGGCGAACCATATCCTCGCAAGTAGTTAGATGCATACTAAGTGGACCTTTCCTAATATACACAAGCGCGCCAACCTAGACAGCTGGATAAGGCTACAGAGGTGGGGCGTCTCCTGTTTTCGTCACCTGCTTGCGAGGCGCCGGCCCTAAGTCCAGTCGGCCAATCCGAGTGGTTTCGGTACTTTTAGGTTTGATGATGATGAACTATGATGCCTGAAATCGTCCACGGAAGATTTTAACATAATCATCCAACGCACCCCAGCCCGATTTCCGCGCTCGCAACCACCCGTCCGCGATTTCTCAGCGGCTAATGGCATCCCTCGTCTCGTCCATGTCGGCTTCTCGAAGAATTACGCCCCCGAGCAGCCCGAACGTCTTGCATGTTTTCCAGGATGAGCGTGACGGCAACTCTTCAATACATCCGGCACAGCAGCGCCTTTCGTGTGAGGGCTGCCGGAAGCACAAGGCAAAGTGCCAACGCATTAACGCAGACGACCCCAAATGCGGACGATGCCTGATCCACAAGATCGATTGCAACGTCGGCACGCAGAGACGAATCGGAAGACCGCGGCGGCCGGGCGTCACCGGAGCCACTCCTCAATCAAGGCTGAGGGGGGCGGACGACACATCTCGTCCTAGGCAGCACGTCTCGAGCCCCAACCACCACGCGCCGTTGAGCTTCCCGGTATCGACATCACCAAGCTCTAGTGCCTCGGACACTCCAGCACTTCTTGGTGTAGGCTTGTCGTCCTTCACCGATGCCGCAGTATTCCCAGAGTCGACTTTGGGGGCTTCTGTACCCATCCCCTCGATGGCGGTCCTACTGCCGACGCCACACGCACCACTATCCAGACCGCGTATCGAACATCCTACGAGCCTGTCATACGCACCTGCCGCCACTCTCTGGCCACAACCAAGCGTCGATACAATATCAGTCTCCATGGCCACGCTCTCTCTAATCAACATCAACCTGCAGAACCGCATACAGGCCACCGAAGCCCACAAGCACATCTTAGATCTCGACCTCATCATCTATCGGCGGGGCCCGCTCTTCATCAACAACCTTACACTGACCGAGTTCACGCTCAAGGCCTCCCAAGAATACCTCTCCGTCCTGACAAACCTCCACTCAGCCGTCTCGCATCAAAAGTCCTTCGCGTCAACCCCTCTCCGACACAATGGCTTATCCCTGTCGCCCCGACCCCCCGACCAATCGCTGACAGCCCCGGTGACGCTGGCGATCATCAGCATCTTCGCCCAGCTCCTCGACCTGTACGAGCTAAATCTCAGATGCCTCCTCACACGGCTGGAGAAACTCAATGTCGAGCCCATAGCGTCAACGTCTCTGCCAGGCCTCACGTTCGAGGCGCCTAACCCAGACACCCGCTGCATGCAGGGCATGCTATTCGTCGAGACCATCCACAACCTGCTGCAGCGGATGGAGGTATCCCTGGGTATCAGCTGGGGCCCTGAGCGTGGCGACGGCCTGCTGTCGCCCAGGCAGATGTGCACGTTGTGGAACGAGATCAGCGATGAGTCTGGGTCCAGCATCACAAGACCCGACTCCATCAAGGGTTCCATGCAGAAGGCTATCTGGAGGATTCGGCAGGTACTCGCCAATCGAGGTCTAGTTGGATTGGCGGCATGACTCTAAGCGCAGGTCTGACGTGGAATTGAGCGATCTTATTGAGATGTGTACTATAGAACGCGGCGAATCGAGGATTGTGCTGTAGTAGAGGTGTTGGTATGGCAACGACTGGAGAAAACGGGAACCCATAACTCTCCGCGCCGATCGCTTAGCTGAATTCGGCCTTTTTCACACGTAGTCTTGTCCGTGTCCTATCTCAAGAGCCGTGTGACCACTATCCATATGTCCATCAGTGTTAGACACAGGGTTCGCAAGAGCCGACAACATGGTAACTCCATGGCCCGACGACACAATCTGGCTAGCTATCTAGAGCACGCCGCGTAATTGAACAGCTACCTGCAGACAGTACTGCAGTCAAACGACAACGTAAATAGACAAGCAATCGAGCCCCGAAGCGTCAGAGCCGCCTTCATCGGGATTCTATCCCTCCCTGCTAACCCAGAGATGAAGAAGACCTACCCTGAAGGCATTGACCATCCTGTTGTAACACATCCTGTTGACCCTACTGCAGCTGCTTATAAATCAGGGGCCGGAATGATAAGTAAACAGTTATTTCTCGGACTTCTGAGTGATTATTTCCAAGCAGAGCCTAAAACGATGCAACCTCTAGCTGCACTAACTGATATCAGCTAGTAAGTAATGGTGGTGCTTTGCTAGGATTGCAGCTTTTATTGTATACTCCGATGCACAATATAAATCTGTGAATCTGTCAGACTACACTGATAATGCTATCTCAGAGTCGTGCATTAGCCATTTGCTCCGCTACCATGTCGTCCGCTCCTAACTTGACCGCCACCGAGCACTTCAACAAGAGTGCGGGCACCTACGAGGCCACCACTGGCGGAGGCACCCGAGAACTCGGGCAGCATGCCATCTCCCTCATCGCGGACCTGAAGCCCCTGACGTCCGAGTCCAAGATCCTCGACAACGCATGCGGCCCCGGCATCGTGACCGACATCATCCTTCAGTCCGGCATCCAGCCCGAGATTCACGCCGTCGACGGCGCGGAGAACATGGTCAGCATCGTCAGGGGCCGGTTTTCCTCCCACTCTAACGTCCACGCGGCCGTCATGAACGGCGAGGAACTCTCCTTCCCCAATGACACTTTCACCCACTCCATCACTAACCTCGGGCTCATGTTCTTCACCGACGCCAACAAGGGCGCCCAAGAGATCGCGCGCACACTTCACCCCGATGGAGTGGCCGTCGTCACCGGCTGGGCGATGCTGGGACACATCAATATCATTCAGGAGGTCCAGGCGCAGATCCGCCCCGACGATACGCCGTTCAAGCCGCCCGTCCCCGAAATCTGGCTTGACCCCGAGCATACCAAGGCCGTGCTGTCGGGTGCCGGGCTCGACGTGCAAGCCAGCACTGCGCTTGACGTGCACATGGGCGGCGAGACGGCCGACGGGATCGCTGATCTTCTGACCCAGGGGTTCGGCTCGAGGGCCTTTGAGTCTTGGAGCGAGGAGGAAAAGGATAAGGTCGCTGGGGTGATGAAGAAGATTGTACAGGAGCGGGCCGTTGCGTTCACCAGACCCTCGGGCTCCGGCGTCGGTATCAAGCTGACGGGGACTATCTTTGTTGCGCGTAAGGGGTCTGGGCGTGTACTAGCTATATGAGTTTCTTCATGATTAGAGAGGTGGCCGGCTGGTGTGATCTGGCAGATCGGTACTGCTGCTTGTTGGACATTACGGAGGAGGCAAAAGTCCTCGCACGGTGTGAAATGTGAGCCTGGGATTCGACTTGGGACCATGGTGTTGCTGCCCCTGTCAACGGGGTACATTGGTCAGAGTACCTGTCAGAATTATTTCGGGATTGTTAGTTAACGTCTAATATCGTATGATAATTTGCGTTGCTCACCCAATATGAACCGCTGCTAGGAGCTAAGGCTAGAAGACTAAGCATTAGAGTAACAGTGGATTAATGACTCCTAGAAATATTACTGATATAGGAGCTTGGGAATTCTATCTTGTAAAGTGATAAGCGTTAGACGGGAAAAGAGTAATGATTGAGATGGTTGAAAGGTTAAATGAGAGGAGTCGCTTATATAGACCCTGAGGGCTGTTTACGACGGCAAATAGATATTAGATTCTACCTGGTAAGCTAGAGGAAGGTTCTACTTTATAATAAACCCTTGAGCTATGGATCTACTTATCTATTGATTGTTATGCGACAGACGATAGGCTAAATTAGCATTAGGAGTATAGATTTATATAAGGCACTTTAAGTTCACGCAATGGAGTTGTCCAAGGTTTAGCCTCGAGAGAAGAGGACAGGCGAGAAGGATTTTACATGAGATGGTCTATGATATGGGCGTTTTATGCATTTGTAGACGACTAAAAGTATAAGTCTAAGAACTGTAGTTCTCAAAGCCTGATTATAGAGACCTTGTTGGTGAAGCTTTAGACTTATATCCTGCTTGCAGCTGTCTTAGTTATCGTTTTGGTGATCTACCAAGGGCTTCTCGGACCACCTGAAGCCAAACCCCTTTTCATGTTCATCTCCAGCTTCCAAGTCTGCCTCAAAATTCCATGCCTATGGACCCCTGCGAGCAGAGCTGCTGCCTAGAACTTACCTATCTCTGGTAACCTTCTTTGCGAGGATGCTGTGTATGAAAAAGTCGTGCTTAGTCAATCTTTGCGTGGCCCCTGAATCCGCTTTTAGCGCCTCCTGTGGGGGCATCTATGCCTACTTCATTCTCCCCTCCGTGCCTTATCACAGAGACGACGGAACTCTGCAGATATTTCTCGCGACGTGGAATCTGGTGAACCGGATACTGTGCTTTCTCGAACCATTCTTCCGGAGGTGAGAACAATTTGGCATTTGAGTATGATCGAATTTCTGGACCTTGAGAAACACCAGCAGCTCGGTCGCTAGCTTAGGAGTGTTTGCGGAAGCGACTATCTACCTTGCTGGGAGCTAGCTAGGTGTCCCGAGCCACCGACTAGATATTGCCAATATAATTAGATTCTCTTAGAAAGCGCGATAAATCGCGATAAAACCCCGAATCTACCAGCTCCGTCAACCTTTGGGGATCACGCCGACTTTCCTCGGTCACATCCACATGGCCGGTCGAATTAGCGGATTCATCTTAGAGAAAATAGCAGGTCTAAAAGCTGGACGTGGTGATTTGAATATCTAGAAGACCTCTTTGGCCAGACTTTACGGCCTAAGGATTGTGCAGGGATTTTGCAACAGCTGTAACTTCATTGTCAGTCTACAAAAATATAATCAACCCATTGACTTTGATGATGCTAGGGTCGATGTGGAAGAGAAAATACTAGGGGCTAAAGAGTATATAGCCTGGAAGAGCAATTTATAGAAGACAATGATCTCGGTTGGTCTTTCGTATCATCGAAGGGTAGTTATTTATGGGAAACTCATGTCTCCGCAGCACTCGGTGTTATCTGAGGGACTGCTGCAAGGTTACGCCGTATTACAGCATCCTTTCATTGCTCTTCCCTGAAGATGGTCCCCAGACTCATTGACTCCCAATCATCGTAATTGGGGCTGAGCTCATCCCAATCCAAATCCTTGAAGTGAGCTTCGATGACGACCAGGAAATTTTCAAAAGCTGCACCAGTATAGCCTGCTTGTTTCAGCGCGTCTCGCTCACGCCTTGCCCTTTGCGTCATGGCGATGTCATCCTGCTGCTGAAACTTTTCCGGACGGTTCTTGGCGACCCATGGATGTAAGCATCGTAATCTACATGCCTCTATGGGTAGAAGCTGAGGTAATATTCGCTCGACGGTCCCCCACCAAGCCACCCAGAAGGCATTCGCATCTCCGTTGAAAGCATTCCTTGCCCTTTCATACATGGACATAAATCCCTTCAACTGTTGAGCTAGTTCTAAGTGTTCCTGCTGCACATTAAATCTCTCATCCATATCCATATGGTCTGTAGCGCAGCAGGTATGTGCCATCCCGAGGCGTTCGAAGATCTCGAGCCGAGCAATGCTGGCATAGATTCTATCCTCAGTCTCTTTGTCGATAGACCAGGAGAAAAGCCACCTTCTTACTGATCTAGACTTCGTTGAGAAGTTAACGGGGTTACAAGCACCCCAATAACCCAGTCCAACAACGAGACATCGGCAGCGCCAGTAAATATGGGTAGCGAAACACCCGTTTTCTCCACAGAAACAATTACAGCTGTCGGTGACGAGATGAAGGCCGTTGGGGATATACTGTGATAGTTTTACGATTGCTTCATTGGCAGAAATGCGCTTAATTTGGCTTGAGTTGCATGACCATTTACCCATAGCCATGAAGAATACTGCGGTCGGGTTCCTATCAGATGATCTCCAAGGGCTGGCTCCTTTGCTAAGAAGCCAGAAGGGGATTCCAGGGGTTCGGAAAGGCCAAAGATTATCTTTTAAAGCTCTGAACAGGGCTGTCTCTCCTTGGTTGTCGGGTATATCTACATTGACGAAGCCAGCGTCGTAAATAGATTGGAATAAGTTGCAAACGGGTTGAGGCTCAGACAAGTCGCTATATCCCAGATCGATGTTATACGGGGATGCTGAGCAATTAAGCGACGGACGAATCTTAACGACTTGCTCTATCAGATGGTATACCCGTTCAAAGTTAGTCTCTAGCAAGCCGCCCTCCTCGATCGTATTCTCGATATGCTCATTGGTAGACAGCGCCTGCATTGCGATGTCGCTGAATGCACTTCTACGGCGCGCGAACTCTTCTACCACGATACCGTGTATCCCCGTGTTGTAGGAGCTAGCCGCACACGATAACATGCTTGGGTTGCTTTCTGCCGAGAATATGGAAGCTGGGGAGCCAAGAAGGATGGCAACAGATTCAGCATCGTTCCGAACGCAGGCTAGTTCCATAGCGGGTATTACGTTAACACCCGTCTGGACGATGTATTGTAGGCCTTCATTCCAGCCAAGAGCAAGCTCGGCAGCTGTGAGGCCATGCGCTCGGGCAGGATTTAGCAGGAGGGGGATGTCAGATCCTTGTAGCAACCTTTGCAGGTAGGGCAGACAACGGTTGATCACTGCCATTGCCACGTCATCGTATCCTAGACCTGAATCTAGATGAGCAAAGTATAATTATTCGGTATGTAGCTAACTATTTAGGAGTTTCGGCCGACTTCAGAGGAGTCGATACTTACTATGGATAATTTCAGGGTATTTAGCCATATGGTCAAGCCACCTGCTGCGACGGTAGATATTAATTCCCCACGGCGCATGATGTGGAATCGGACCAATATCTAAGAGGCCAGCTGTATATATTTGGCGATATAGAGGATCGAATTCTGAGTAAGCTCTCCAGTTGGCGCCCACTAGGATGCTTGTAAATAAGGCTGTGGCAGTATAATTCGTGATGCCCAAGAAATCTATGCAGAAATTAGAATCGTTTCAAATTATTCCGAAGGGAATACAGAGGAATGTAAAGATGCTCAAAGTTTACTTAAAGAAACAGGCTCCAATTCTCTGTCTAAGTTCCTTGCCATCAGTGAGGAGATATCTACCCCTGAAGAAATGATTGTGGCCAAGAGAGCCTCCAGTGGTTTGTAGAAGTTGGCACACTGTCTCCCTAGCAACAGAATGATGAAGATAAATTCCTGCTCTTGTTAGAATTGTAGCTGTCTAGAAACCTTTAGCGTCGACTCACATGAAACATGGTGGCTCCATTCTCATCGGTGTCAACTCCGGAAGCCTTTCCATCTGTAATCAATCTATCAAAACAGAAGCGTAGATTCTCGAGCTGAGAATACGTAGATGGAATATCCCAAGTAAGGTCCACCAGGTCGTCATGCTGATAGATCATGGTGAGAGATTTCGAATTAGCACGTCTCCGCCTCCTCATACGAGGGGAACATTCTTTAACAAATCCATCGAAGAGACGAAATATTGGGGATTCCTTTCGCCTTACTGTCCCATAGAATCGTAGAGACGGTGCTATGCTCCAGGCTCCGGGACCTGTGGTAACACTGAATATCACACGCATTGCCTTGTTGAGAAATGGATAGAGAAAAATGTCGATAGAGTACTCCCAGTGCCGAAAACCTTGCTTATAATATGGACAGGCACTGTGATGTCCTGATGTCCGTTCCGACTTCAGTTGGCAACCCCAGACCCTTCGAGTCTCGTGAACATCGCCAAAACCCCAGCATCCGCATGGCACAGTTCTAGGTTGGCTCTGCCGATGCTTCATGGATATCCATGCATCGTTAAGACGACTAGGGTAACGTATCAACTGATAATAAGTTTGTCTCTCAAGTTCTCGCTTATCCGCATCTTTGAGATGGGCAGCTGTTCTCCTTGCCCTTTTGGAAATGGTATTCTTTTGGCCGGTAATGATTCCTAGAAACTGCTCGCGAAATTCTCGGGATTCTCTAGAAGTTACTAAATCCGGCTTTCGCATTATAGCCTCTATATCTTGTTGTTCCAAGGTTATGGGGCGGTTGAGTTGGCCTTCAAACCTACGGATTGCCATCTGCAGTGAGGACAACTGGAGAGATAGGGCAGCAAAGGCTAATCGATTTTCATCGCGGCTGTTTGCGATGAGCATTAGCTCCTGCTCTAACAATTCGCGCTGCCGGTCAATGCTTTGTTGGACTTCTTCAGCATGAGCGTTCATCTCGTCGGTCTTAATGAGAGTAGATTCGACCCGATCGCTGCCATGCATTAATTAGCAAGAGTAGGTAAAAATCGGATAAGAAAAACCTGCATCAATGTGGTCTGCATCTCCAGGACGGTCGTCTCCAACTCCCGGATGAGGTTAAGGTTCATTCTGTCCACATTCCGTGCTTTTTCCGCAATTGACGCCTCCAAAGTCAATGATACAACCGCTCTCCAGTGTCTGTGTATTTTGAGCTTCGCCTTATCTATGAGGCCGCTAGGCGGTCGGCCATAGTCGTTTGCTGCTTCCAGCGGTGGATCAACTCCGATCGCCCTCTGTATTTCGGACCGTGTTGCGTCCATTGCCTGGCGCAACTCGGTTGCCGTGCGGGAGATCCGCATGAATTGGGATTCATCGAGACGAGGACAGACACGAGAAGTATTTCCCATGAGTGTGTCACATAGGCCGTGTAGCCGCAAGGTAGACTTCTCAAGATAGTCCATATCTGCGTGTATTTTCGCTGGAATGTCACGCAGGTCACGAGCAAGCTTCACCGTGGCCAGCAAGGTTGTCGCAGCCTGGCCGATGCACTGCATACTCGCGGCGATAGCGCCGAGAAGGGTCAAGGGGTCAGCCATAATGTTTGGCCAATCTTCGTAACTTTCCAGATTTATGATGTCGGTCTCTGGGTATGGGCTGGGCTAGAAGTGGATCGAGCCTTAGTTTTTGAAGCAAGAGAGACTTGGTGACCCCTCCAAGACAGCAGTCAGCCGAGGAGAAAGCCTACAAGGCTGCCGTCACATCTCAGCCAACCACGTGGGAATCTTTGCCGCCGCGGCTCGTATAGGAACTGCGCCAAGTGGCCCATCGCTGGCATTTTGGGGGTAGGCGTTGCGCCAATTGACCAATAGACTGGTACCGTCCCCAATTTTAAGAGGCGCTTCGTTGTTAGCGAGGAGATTTAAGGATAGCTCAGGAGGGATAGTAGTATTTGTTATTGCCAATGTCACTGAGAAATCTCGTAGTTGGCTGAAGTCAAGGACTTAGTCCCCTCGACGCCCTGTAGCCTGTATGGGCGCATGGGCGTCTTGAGAGGGCAGTCACCAAAGGCAACGGTTTTCAATTCAAGCCGGCCAAGTGTGGCTCCAAACTCTATAAACTGCCGTGGCTTTACTAACGTTAAAGCGTTAGTTAGTAAAATAGCTTGATTGCTAGTTCTAATTAAATATAACTAAACTGGTAAAGTAATGCAAAGGGAAATAACCCGCCATCAATATAATACAGTCGCTATTCTATTATAGGAAATATTAGTACCTAGAGAATAACCCTGGCGGCATCGATACGGACAAAATGTCTCGCAGCCCCGAGGCCTAGGCAGAAATTGGAGCGGGTATTGGATCTGGTAACAATGATTGTCTGACTAGCAAAATTCTTGGTGAGGACGGGGAGCTTGACAAACCACTGCAAAACGAAGAAGGATGCTACGTAGGTCAGAGGGGGCCCATTCTGTTTGCGAATCCGTGAAAGCTTTTCTCTTTTTTCTGACTAGGTCTTGCAGGGCAGGAGATAGGTACACGTCTCTCGCCTAGTGGTAAAGACCTTCCGGCTCACCTCCCAGGGACTTAGGTAGTGGCAACCGCGTGCGGTGCCCCACGACCATCAGTGCTCGCGCTGAGGCCCTTCTGAGCCGTGCTCTGGCCCTTACAGCTGTTTGGGCTATTTCCAAGCCTCATCTTTGTTGTGGCCCAAACGGTACACGTCACGCAGGAAGTTGGATAGGTTGCCGCCTCTAAATAGGTCAAGAAGTGTGCTAAAAATCTGTAGTTATACCCACTTTCAGCGTTTCCAACAGCTCATATCAGGAACCCGGAATTAGTCTGTAATAAAAGGCTTTCTTTTCCTATGTCCATAGATAAAAAATTCATGTTGAAAATATTTTCTACGCTTCTAAGGCCTGATCGACTCGCCCACTTCGCCTTACTTTTTCTTACTTCTAGCAAGCCAATATATTAGAAAGTTAGGTCAGGAGGGGCAACTAGACACGCTAACCTCTTCGGCTATTTTTTTTCCACTTTTTATCGGAGGTATAATAAGTTATCTAGGTAATCTAGCTAGATTTATAAGTACATCTTACGTATTATACGAAACCAGGCTATAAAATCTACTGTACTATTGAAAGAGAGAAGGACTCCGTGGTCTGTGAAAACACGTGGTATCCTTGAACATACCACACAAAACGCAAACAAACACACACACATACACACACACACACACAAGACCCTCTTAGTCTAGTAGCCGCAACGTGGAACCAATGCCTCTATCCTCGTGATACACTTGGCAGGGCCACTGAAACGACGTGAGTCTCGTGGTACGGTGGGAAGCAAGTAAAGCGAAGATAAAAGGAGGCTCCCTGAGCTCTTATCAAGGCATGAAGAATAGCGCGAGGCCCTGTAATGAAAGCAAAGGAGTGTATTGAGTTAGGTTGACTAAGGAATATTAAAGTGTAAACTGGTGACGATCCGTGACGATAATGATCATGGTGGTGGTAGTAATCGTGATGAAGGAAAGCAAAGAAGGCGATACCTCACGTGATAAAGCCAACCTAGTCCTTAACTAGGCCGAGAGAAATCCTCCATAAAAACTGGCCTGGCACGCTACTATATATATATAGGAGTTTGGCACGTTTATAGTTCCAACATAGTGCAACAACGGGCTGTATCTCCGTATCTATGCGCAAAGGTAACACCGGATAGACCGCCTGCGCAATAAATTTACTCTTTAGACTCACGCTAATGATGCCTTGGGGAGGGGATGTATTTATCATAACGTGAATGCAGACATAGTGAGTGTATAAAGTCAGGGTTGCTGCCGTTTGATCTATTTGGGACATAAAACAGGTTGGACACAGCAAGTAGTGTCCTAATCTTGATTGTGAAGTTTTTTACTTTCCTTATCTATTGTCATAAATCGAGTTTTGCCGTCATACGAATGCATACCCTTTGGGTTCCTTGGGCAGGGTGGGAGCAAGGGATTCGACCTGAGGAAATAAAGTCCAGTCTACTCCGTTCGAACCATCGACCCGATCTGAGCTGAAGAACTGCACAAAGCCGTTGTAAATGACTATGCTTCCCTTAGGCTCTGATCGGCCCCCGTACTTCAATAAGCTTTCAACCAGTCATATATTCTTGAATAGTTGTTGTTTGTGTTCTAACTGTTGCCCGGATCATCTAGTATTTATCTACCTATATAACATATTCTTTGGTGAATTACTGTTTATAAAGTGATTCCTAGTACGCTGACCAGTATACCGGCGAGGATAGGCGGTGCCTTGAGAGCTCCAGCAGCGGACCTAGTGGACGGCGGGCTCAAGGTGGTTGCTCAGCCGACCGCGATCTTCGTAGCAGAAAAGCCTGTGTGTTTACTGTCGTCGTCCCCTCGGGCGACGTAGTGGTAGATGACGCAGTGGATATGGAGTTTATACAGAAGATACTTCCGATTTCCACACGGTTAGTAGACAAACCTGCAGGGTTAGTGCTAGTAAACAGCTGGTTCCCGGGCTCGGTGCTATAGGTGTCCTGGAAAGCCCGACAGGCGATGCTGGTGAGGTTGACGCCGTTATATTTATATATGCCTAAGGCTATAGGTTGTTGGTTATTTATATGTATGTGAATAAAATGCTAGACTAGGAGTATATACCTGTTAGAATTAGTGGTATTTCTATTATACTATAGGTATCGGTCTCCTGGGCGGCTCACAGATATTAAAGGTGAGGGAATAAAAGCTATATTATACCTTGGCTATAGAAACTAATTTTTATTAAAGCGAAGTTCACGCAGGAGGCTCCTACACAGGAACGTTTTACGCCAGGTGACTCTCATGCAGCCTACAGACTGAAAGGCTAAGATAGGCGCAAAGAGTAGGCTAGACTTTAGGCTATCAGAGTTTAGAAAGTCCAGCTTCAACTCAACGAGTATGCTCTCCTCCTAAGCAATCAGCCCTTTGATACACCGATATCATTAATATCAATGCCATCTTATCATTTTTTTGGTTCTATTGTACATGTGGAATTATTTCCATCCACTCTACGGTCATATAAACAGATTTCGACATGCTCCGTAAGCTGAAAAAGGATTCGATGCTGAGCGCAGTTCGAGCAACCAAGTAAAGGCCAGAACTTAGTGCCCCAGATAAGTCCAGTGCATGCCTTCGCCACCACATGTCTGACTCTTTAGCTTCATTAACCCAGATACCTAAGATTGTAGGTGTGTAATCGTACCCCGGTTTGACGGATAAAACCTCGACAAGGCCCCATATAAATAAGATAGTCCATAGACAAGCACTTGAGGCTCGCTATAGATACAGCTCCCATAATGTTGGAAACTCGAAGTTCCATCTTGCTAAATGAACTGTAGGATACAATACGGAAAGGACCCGACAGAGAACGGCCATTCGAATTGTCATAGGTGGTACGATGTAATCGTTCGGGATGCGTTGAAGCGGACGAGTGTGGAGGCCGCCGAAGTTCCGAAGTCTCTTCCGGCGATTCCAGACATTCCAACCTGACTGTTCCACAAAGTCCATTGGTGTGTCTTGCCAATGTATTTCGGCGGCTGGGCCGGCGTCCTGGAGGATTTGGGATATAGGTGTTTCCATATGGATATAGACGGGTATTCCAACATCTTTGGGCTTCTCCAACCAGAAAAGGAATGTCGCAGTCGTGCAAGTTAAGAATGCAGCTGTCAGAGTCTCCAAGCATGATATCCCTAGATTCTGAGCACTGTGCGCAATAATCTCGACGACTACGTAAATGCTTTGGACACCTGCAGCGAACTTAGCGAATCGATCAGACTTGCTTTTCTCCCAAATGTTCTTGGAATCGATCGACGGAGCAGCGATGTAACCTTTAGAAACCAGATAAAGGAACGCACGTGAGTTGATTGGAAAAGCCGATGAATCTGGTGGCGCGAGCATGAAACCGCCGCTATCAGCAAAGAACTCCCGCTATCACCCTTGGCTATGGGGCTTTTTTTTATTTGCCTACCCATTCTCATCATGTAATATACGGCAGTGGTTCTGCGCCATATGGCAAGGATTTCCCCATTATGTTGTAGGAATTCAGTATTTTTTAGCAAACATGATCCAGTCCAGATCTTACGCTCAAACCCCCCTCTCCCGACCGTTGGCACAAGATATTACAACACTCTCTAGCGCTTACAACTTTTCATTTAATATCGCCGCAACGACGCAAATATTCGTATTTTCGATTTTAGGAGCTATAGCCACTTTCCCAACTCTATTCCCGCCTCTACTAGCGGAGACCCTGACACCAACGAAGGTCTTCAAGCCAGGGCCATTTTTTTCTTTTAAACCCCTGTCATCCATAGCCACCGGAATGCACACATGGCTACTTTATGACCAATACGTTGGATCAACAGCTGGTATCATCTGGGCCATGATTCTATATAATATGTCACGAAGTTCTCCTTTGGGTTGGAGAGGGTCATTATCTCTATGGTTAGAGGTTTTCGGGTGGTTTATCATAGGAGGGCCAGCGGGAGCCATAGACCGACTATTGCAGAAGCGAGATCTTGAGGCGTTGCTAAGAGCCAATTCATCACGCAGAAAGGTCAATTGAGATAAAAGGAAGAGGACTGAAGCAGAATTCACTTCCAACGATACACTATAGTCCAATATGTTCCGATCCCCCGTTTGAACCAGTAACTCGTACCTTAGACTTCGAATCAAAAATGAAGCATTTCTATGAGAGTTTATACTTCAGATCCATGCCCAACCGCAATATATGCTCCTCAACAAGACATTCTCGTACCGCAGCTTACAGTTCGAGAGAACTTCTGGAACTCCGCACGCATTCGCCTTCCATCACTGTGGACTGACGAAGAATGCGAAGCCTACATTGACGAGTTGATATCACTTCTTGGCCTTGTGTCGGTTCAAGATAGCGTTATTAGCTATCCGTCTTCGTCACTCAAATCAGGTGGCCAGCGTAAAAGGGTTAGCATCGGGATTGAACTTGCAGCAGCACCAATAGTACTCTTTCTTGATGAGCCGACATCAGGATTGGATGCGACTATAGCATTAACCACTGTGATGATACTTAAAGCGCTATCACAGCAAGGTGTAACAATTATATGCATCATACACCAGCCACGACCCGAGATTCTTGATCTGCTAGACGGTATTCACCTCTTAAGTGACGGCTACCAAGTCTACCACGGGAAAACAAGCGAAATGGCGACTCATTTTGAAAGCCTGGGTTTCGACTGGGTATGCGATTAGACATTGCGGACACTGTCTTGGATATCGTATCCGCGCAAGCATGAGAGGGTCGACCATATAAGTGGGTCGATCACTCGTTTTGCTTTCTCGCTCCTCTCTCACAGCTTCTACATTATCTTTGCAGGCTTTTACTCTAGCTTCATTGGCCGCTATGGCTGTGCTAGTGGCCAGCCTTGCACTAGCACCCCTAGCTTGCAGTAGTGGCTCTGTCTTGGGCAGCCAGTTGCTTTGACTAGATTAGATATACTGCTACCCGTTGCTGCTATATATGGGTCCACGCAGACAGTAAGTCGACCTACGTGCCAACCGCCCACCCCCCTCAACCGCCCACCTCAAATCCACACCAGCCATATGGACCACATATAGTAAAACAGCCACAACTCAGTCAAATTTTACTCTGTAAACATAAAAACTAGTGCAATCTGCTTATTATACAGTAGCTCGTTCAACCAGTATAAGAGGACCCGGTTAGATCTTTGTTTTACCGGCGCTGACCACGCCATGGTAGCTCCACAACATACTCGCTTCTAGATGACTCCTCCTCCTCGTCAGTAGCTATATTAATACACTCTGCTATAGTTAAAGCTTTAACGGTATATTATATAGGTTCTTTATTACGTTGAGCAAGTATATCGCTAAGAGTAATAAAGCATTTGTTTAGATTTGGTTTTATAGACTTCCTTTTCCTTGGCTTAGCTAGTTCTAGTTTCTCTTAGAGAGTGACTAACTCTCTCACTTGTGTAACAAGTGTAACATTAAGGTTGTTAAGTTGCCTAGTAATCTTCTTTATTATTTAGTATATTATAGGGCTTATACCCTTATATTATAGCAACTACTAGATATCTATACTACTTTTTAGTGTATTAATGCCTAAAAAGAGTAAGAGAGGGGGGGTTATAACCCAGGGCTTTAAACGAGTTAATACCTATAGGGATATAAGTAGCTTCTATCTATTAACTAGCTAGAGACTAGTTGCTTACTAGTTAGAGAGTATATTCTCTTTCTAGAGGCTAACTGTATAAGCTTTAAAGTATAACTTAAAAAACCTAAGCTTCCTAATATAATCCTTATTTATACTAGCTATAAATATATTTATAAGTGACTAGTATTAAGCTTTAAGACTTAAGAAACAGCCTAAATCTAGTGGCTAGATAATATAAGAGGTATAGATAGGTAAGAACAATAGATATATATTATAGAGGAAGTATATAGTAAGGAAGTTATTAGTCTAATAGGATCTATAGCTATCTAATATAAGAAGCTAGGCAGTTAAAGAATCTTTAGGGTTAGTTTATATAAGAAAGACCTTCTCTAGCTACTTAATAACAATCTTATTACTAGTCCACTTATTATTAGAGACTATTACCTGTTAAGTAAAGTACTGATAAAGTATCTTATTATAAAACTATTAATCCTAGACCTGTTTCTCCTTTAGGATTACCAGGGGATTAAGGTATTATCCTCTGGCAGAGATATATTTAATGATAGAGATCTAAGAGTATAAGGTATTAACTTTAAGGGGAGTTATAGTCTTTCTAAGGCTAGTTAAGGCCCTAATAATAAGACTATTCCCCCTTTAACCCTTTATAAGGCCCCTTTTATTAGTATTATACCTATTCTCTAAGAGGATCTAACTTATAGTCTTATATAGTTTAAACAACTGGTTAATATTATTAAGGCAGGCTGTATTTACTCTGGCCCACTTAATACAACGACTAAGCTTTGTTTTAAGGACAGGCTAACGTTTAAGGAAGGTCGTGGTCTATCGCTAGCTAAGAGGATTATTATCCCCCTTCCTCGCTAGGATCTGGATCACTAAAGCATATAGTTAAGAGTGGGTTAGAGTAAAACCAAGGGATTCCTAAGGTAAAATCCACTTAACTAGGCATTCTTTAGCCTCTAGAGATACCCTCTGCCGACGCTAGGCCTCCTCCTCCCGAGGGGAGCTTCCATAGATACAACCGCAGAACATACTCCAAGGGACCTTCCAAATCTAACTTGCCTTACGGACTAACGTGCCATCATCGATATCAGCAACGGCCAAAGAGAAATCTGAACTAGTATAAGAAGCTATAAAAGTAATGAAAAGATAACGATTCCAATGAGCTACTTACCGTATCGATCGAGCGCGTGGATCTTATATAGTGGTGGTTGGTATCAAGGGGGTGAGGGAGAGACGCGTCGGCGCGTTGGCATGTAAGGGTGGGCGGTTGAGGGGGGTGGGCGGTTGGCACGTAAGTCCACTTAACTGTTGAATCCCCCTCTAATCTCGAGGGCATCATTCTGCCTGAGAGTATTGAGGGCGCACACCACAGATTCCAGGCCACTCGGCCCCGTATGCCTTGCGTTCGAGAAACGTCTACAAGAAGTCTCCCGCCACTTATCGGCTTCGTTACACTATTTGTTAAACCACAGTTAGTAACGCTGGAAAAGCTACAATATCTTTACGTCAAAGCCGACTTAATATAATATAATGTCTAGAGGAAGGATCTGATACGGGTAAGCGACAGGGCCTTCACAGTTTATTCCTCTCGCACCAAATGTCGTCTACTCTAAGAGAATAGGGGTTATTAGTCCTAGTACGGGTAACGGTGCCGTACCGATGTAAGGTCCTAGACTAGAATATATCTAATCCAACTTCCCATTTAATCTTCCACTGTATAGCTCGGCTCAGAAGCAATGCCGATACACATGCCACTACGCGGTGCAAGAGTTAGACCACTAGGAACATACCCATGAAGGACAGCGACAGCATGCCCCAGGACCCAGCAGATAAGATTACAGCTGCGCTTTTTCCCGTTGGTTGCGTTCCTGAACCACTGCCTGTGCTCGAGGCATTGCCTGCTGGTGCATCTGTACCTGTAGTGTTTGTCAAGAGCAACTTCCAGGCATCACTTGTGAGAGAACCCGGCCCGCTATACGCTTGCTGTTTCGATACAACCGCATCTGAGTAGTCGGGCGCAGCTGTTCCAATCTTTGCGTCTTGGCTGGCTGTGCTTCCTTGCACGCACTCTGCCCCTCCCCAAGCCACGTCTGCAATGTCTGCCCACTGCCGGGTGATGTCGGTGAGATACTCCGCCTTGTAGAATCTCTTGCAGTTTGCTGCTTCATATACAAACTGGAGAGGTGGTCCATCTACTGCATTCTGTGGGTATCCATTTCTCCAGTTGAAAGTTGGCGGAAGCAACGCAAATGACCGAAGCGGAGGGTTACCGGCACTAGGAAAAGTGGCTGAAACATCGGCAGGGATAGCATTGGCTGCTGCCAGCAGTGTTGCAACCTCCTGTAGACCAGCAAACGGCAGAACCTGAACGCCCTTGACACCGCCCATGCTTTGCATAGGGGCGTTGAGCGGGCGACCACCCAGGGCGATAGTGCGCACGCCGGCCTCGCGAGCCATCAGACCCGTGAGGATGGTGCAAGTCGAGCCGCAGGTACCGTCGGTCAGGACAACAATGTCATCCTTATCGAAAGGCTGGTCCTTGGCAGGAACTGCCGGGTCGAAGCCGTTGACAATGAACGGATAAGTGGCATTTGTAAAGGCGGCTCTTGGATCCGAGAAATTGTATACGAGCACGTTTGTCTCCGAGTCCGCCGACTCTTGGACTGGTCCGTACAAGTCAGCCCAGGTCGGATACCGTGACCCGTCTGGGCTCTCCACCGCCCCAAAGAGCCTACTTTCCTCCTTACCACCATACACTACTTTCCCGGATACATCCAAGTCCGGGTGAGCGCGAAGGCGGTGGCCGCTCCAAGTCTCTGCTTTGGGAAACAGCTGACGGTAGAGCTCAAAGCCCTGAAAGATGAGCCCACCTCCATTCGCCGATACGTCTATGATGAGCTTGGTACGGTTTGCATCCTTGCAGTCGCTGAAGAATGACTCGATAACGCGTCGTGTCTCGAGCATTTGAGCTTGATAGGCAGCTGGGTCTGGGTTTCCTGTGTCCGTTCCGGGGGTCTCAAAAGAATAAAGGACAAGAACACAGGTGTCGGCATGTGCCGTGTCGTTCAAAAAGTAACCAGAAATCCACTTGTCTTTATGGATTTCGACAGGAGAAGGATAACCGGTCACCCCAGCTGCGACCGGCTCGTCTGAGCTCCCCGTCGATGAGGCAGCCGTTGCTCTCTTCCCCTCGGCGGTGGCCATGGCGGCTGGAAGTTCCGCTGCAGAGTGAACATCTTCGCCGGTGTTTATCCCTTTGAACGATAGACGGATGTTCGCTCGATTCGCAAACATCTTCGACGTGCCGTTCGCAAAGGTCACGTTGTGTGAATCCGGGAGAGGGTTAAGACTGTATCTGATGATACCGCCAGCGCCAGCTGCTGTGTTAGGGATGGTTTGAAAGACATTATTCCAAGCAGCGTCCGGGTCCTGATAGGTAGACGTAGCCCCATACTCGATGATAAAGGTCGTGATATCGACTCCATCAATAGACACGACGTCTGAAGGCGTATAATCCGTAGCCGTATTGCCGACAATGTCATTATAGACAAAGATCTTTGGTAAAGCCAATCCATCTTCGGAGACCGAGGCGAGGTTTAAGCTTCGATAAAAAGTGAAAACGCTACTGAGACCCGGACTATAATTGAAATGGCCATCTGCGGCGGCTGTAATCTGTTAGGACGTCACGTTAGAGAATCGGTCCAACTTCGGGTTTACACTGATTTACTACTCGGCGAGGGCACCTACGATAGATGTAATGTCTTGAGTGAACTCAAATTGATTGGTGTAGCCGCCGTTTCGTAGCTTTTGTCGTATTTCTTGGAAGCCGCCGACCACGTCAACACCGGGAATCAGGTATCCTTTCGGGGGGTCTTTGAGGTAGCCAAGCGTGCTTTGGAATGTGATAAACGGAAGAATACTGTGATGTGTCAGGTCTGAAAGAACGGTCGCCGTGATCTCTCGGGTGCTGCATGCTGACTTACTAGTCAATCAAGGCAACATCATTGGCTACATCGACGGGGATGGACTGCAGACACGCTAGCGCTAGTGAAGGCGGAACCCAAGGCGTCGTGGTAGCTTTTGGTTGTTAGTGCGTCCATGCATTTAGCAGTACGGGTAGCTGCTACGTACCTGCAGAGGCCGCCGCAACTGAAGAAGCGGATAAGGAGCTAACAGATGCACATGCCGATGGAATTGCTGGTGTCCCGGTAGCGGGCACTATCACCGTGACGCTTGAACCGTCCCTCCTCTGGATAGTCTCGGCACTGACGGTAGCGGTGAGCGCCAGGCCATAGTAAATGCTTTTGAAGTACATTTGCTAGTTAACTCCGTTGTCTAAGAGGTGACTGGACTCGTAGGATTTTCCGCGAGAAACACGGCGTGGCCTTGGTAAAGGGTTGAGGCTAGGAGATCTAGTCAAAGATCTCGGCACGCTCTTTCGAATATATACCGACTTTAACATGGGGAGATCGATGAACAATCTTATTGGATGCAACCCCTTAATTTTATATTTACGAGCGATCCAACCACGTCGGTGCTGCTCCCAGGGCTGGGATTGAAACACACGCCTAACCGCTGACAAGTACAACTGGAGTACAGCAATGCGTGGCACTAACAGCAACCGACTCAGCCGCTCCCTCAACAGGTTTGAGCCAAGCTTGCAGGGTTCATACAGCAGTGTGCAGAGCTGACCTTTTCAAGGAATCCAACCATGTAACAAAAGGGCCAACCAACTGTGATGCACAGAAAGGTCTAGCACCGATTACTGAATTACTAATAATATAGTTAGCATTAACCTCGTAGACCTCGCATATCTTTTAACGTCTAAGCTTGTAGAGCAGAGATTTGAAGGACATCACGTAGCCATTTATCGTGGTCTCGTCCTGTGATCAACGCAGGATTGGGGGACGGGGGCACATTGCCACTGCGGTGGTAGTGGTTAAAATTTGCTCTAGTGGGAAGTGCTAGAAAAGTTTCAAGGCTAAAATTGCAATTGGACTTGTAAGCCGCGTAACGCAGTCGCCGAAGCGCCGAAGCACCGAAGCGCCGACTATTCAAAAATGTCGGTAGTCTGTGCAGGTAAATATAGAATGGTTTGTCAGGTCCTTAATAATTAGAAGCTGATAAATACTTTCCTCTATGCTATGTTCGCTGATGTCATTATATACACCATGCACGCAAACCTCTTGGCCGGCAATGGTAATCAGCCCCAGGCAACCAAGGCAGCACTTATGCAAACCATACCGCGATTCCCAGTGGCTCTAACAAGTCCGCCAGCATACAAAATCCATATGATCACACTGAGTAAGGGCCCCACTCTCGATGACGTGATTGCTTTACATCATTCAGTAGCATTTACCCACCTGTCCCCAGGCATTCCTACCCCCTACAGTTGATATTCGTCCAGACGTGCCTAATTGTATGTGTCTCCTAAAACTGTAAATAAAAAAGCTTGAATGGTTTTGAGCAGGGCAATGGGACTCTTGGCAATTCTCCCTCGAAAGTATGCATCGAGTCCCATTCGCAGAGAGAACCTAGTGATACTTTTTAGAATAGTTCTTCACTCAAGTTTGAGGGAACTGCAATGAGGTTATGAACAGCCGGTGCTAAATTAGAATTTGAAAATAGCTCGCAGGTTCGGAACGATAGCTGCATAATCTGGCTGAGTCTGACGAGGCATGGGAATTCCTCTTCTTTTCCGTGGACACGCTGGTACCATTTAATCGCATCGCTGTACACATGATTGAGGGATTTCGAATAGTCAATATTTATGTCTTCGGGTCGGCAGTCGTTGGTAGTACAGAATATCTGCAGCCGCAATGGCAATGGAGCGTCAGCCAGTTGCTAGGCGACTTTCAGACCCACTGGCCCAAAAAGGAAATTCTACAGCCAATCAGAGGGCGGACAACTCCGACAGAATCAGCCTAGTAAGGCTGAGCTTCGGTCAGATAATTTCATCATCACATCGTCTTCTGTTTAGGAAAGTGGGTTTCACTATCGCAAGCAAACTAACTGAGGCTGGAAGAGAGAGCCTAGAGAGCCTCGTTTTTCTGCAACAGAAAGTGGCCAAGACAGCCCGTTTTGATCAACAATAGAGGATGACCCTCTCTCTGGTGGTGAATGATCGACTTTACTCCTGCCCCACATCCTCCTTTGACTCCATAGGAAGGGGAACACGTGATGAGTAACCATAAAGAGATAAGGCGATAAAGCATGATAAGATAAGACGAGTGGGTATTTGGAGGGGATGGCTTCAAAGTTTTCTCTTTAGCAACAAACACACACTCATGAATCAAACTCCTATCCTTGCGCTGCCGAAATCAGACAAGATGGCTACTGAAATCGATGCCGACGCGCCTCATAACAACTTCGACGTGTGTAAATTTCCTCTTCCGGATCTCTTCCCTCTCTCTCGGCACTGCCAACCCCACTGCAACCCAGGTGCCAGGGGCTTCAATACTGACATGTTTCGTCACAGACTATCTTGGTGTTGGACTTTGGCAGGTATGTGCTTCTTTTGCTGATCAGTACCTCTTTCGACATGTCTTGTGGAGGATTTCTTCCACCAAGAGCTTTGTAGATGAGTTCTGCTCCTGAGACACGACTTACAGCTCCCCTCCCCCGCAACATTTTATAAAAGGGGGCAATTAGCTGATGATTTCCCAGCCAGACTAGCCATCTGATTCTCCGACGCCTGCGAGCCCTCAGTATTTACACTGAGATGCTCCCCTGCACCACCAAGGTCGCCGATCTCACCTGGAAGCCTAAGGGTATTATCTTGTCTGGAGGTATGAATCCTTTCAGCCCGCCCCCGTCTATCTTTCTAATGAACTCAATAGGCCCCTCCTCCGTTTACGACGAAGGCTCGCCCCGTAAGATCTCTCCCCTCCGCATATAGGATATAATTAAGCTGATTTAAGAAAAGATGTTGACCCCGCTGTCTTTGAGCTTGGTGTTCCGATCCTGTGAGTCACCTCCCATTTGCGAAAACGTACGTACTTCTAATAATTTATAGTGGTATCTGGTATGACTCTATTTGAACCCTATTATGGCGTAGCACTAATTACGTGAGTCTAGCTATGGTTGCCAGGTAAGTTCCTTATTTTATCTCATTCTTTCGCTGTTACCGACCTCCTATAGGAAATTGCTTGGCAGACCAACTCTGCCGCCGTTGCTCGCGGAACCGCGCGAGGTTTGTACTTGCCTATCAAACCTGAGAGTCCAGGTTGTCTAACTACTCGGCTCAACAGAGTACGGCCACGCCGATGTTACCATCCACAAGGTCGACAGCCATGTCGACCGTCTCTTCGCTGGTCTTGGCGAGATCATGCATGGTGAATTTCCTACCTCCCAAGATGAAATTTCTATGCATGTTACAGATTCTAACCCTGAACAGCCTACATGAGCCACTTCGACAAGCTTGTCCGCCTGCCTGAGGGATTCGTAGTCATTGCCAAGACTCCCAACTCCGAGTTTGCTGGCATTGCTCACCAGACGAAGCCCATCTTTGGTACGTTTTCCCCCATTACAAAATCGATTCGCGTTATCCATTCCCCTAGTTCCATCACTCGCCAGCTGCCCTGCTGCGCTCTTGCCTCATCTCGTTTTCCCTTCGCGTTATCTACAGCCCTCCCACATCGCCCACTGTAGATTCTTAACTAACTCGACACGTCAATAGGCGTACAGTTCCACCCCGAGCTCGAACACGTATGTCACAAGCCCCATTCTACCTTTCCTGCAGCTTGCCACTTAACTGACACAATGCAACTCAGACTCCCCGCGGAAGTGAGCTCCTGCGCAACTTTAGCGTCGACATTTGCGGAGCGCGACCTAACTGGGTCATGAGCGACTTCATCGAGCAGGAGATCGCTCGCATCAGGAAGCTTGTTGGCGACAAGGCCCAGGTCATCGGCGCCGTCTCCGGTGGAGTCGACAGCACCGTGGCCGCAAAGTTGATGCAGGAGGCAATTGGTAACGATAATGGCTGCATCATGCACATGTGATGAGGTTAACACGGATCCAGGTGACCGCTTCCACGCTATCCTCGTCGACAACGGTATGACCAAGCTTAGCGCGTGAGCCTGACCAACACTAACTTGTGGCAGGATTGATGCGTCTCAATGAGTGCGAGCAGGTCAAGGAAACTCTTGATAAGCATCTCGGAATCAACCTTAGGGTGGTTAATGGCGCCGAGCTTTTCCTCGGTAAACTCAAGGGCGTCAGGGAGCCTGAGAAGAAGCGCAAGATCATTGGAGAGACCTTTGTATGTCTTCTATCACTCGATCACCCTCCCGGTTCATGCCTTGGGCAGTGCTAACTGATTTATAGATAGACTTATTCGAGCAAGAGGCCATCAGAATCGAGAAGGAAGCCGAGAACACCCCTAACGCCGGAAAGGTTTCTTGGTTCCTTCAGGGCACAGTATATACCCCTGCGTCATTGCCCTTCATATATGGATACCTGCATTAACTCACCTGCTTTAATGTAGTTGTACCCCGATGTGTACGTATAGTGAGCGATTTGTACCCCGGGAGAAGACTGACCGCCCGCAGCATCGAGTCACTGAGCTTCAAGTCTACCACTATTAAGAGTTAGTAGCTATTTTAGATGATGATGTCTGCAATTACTGACTCTAGCCGTAGCCCATCACAATGTCGGTGGTCTTCCCAAGGCAAGTCTCCCACTCTCACCCTCAGTGTTCCAAACTTGTACTAACCGAGACATAGCGCATGATGGACGGCGTGAGTTACACACTCTATACTCCCTTTTGTCTCGTATCTGTACTAACTCTGACGACAACAGCAAGGCCTACGCGTAAGTTAACACCATGCCCCATTTCAAACCCCCTCAAGCCCCCCCAGCCATAATGCGAACCCCCCTATCATTCTTGACCAGCGTCATCCGTCCGAGCACACAAACGACCCATATATGTTTTTTTTTTTCCCTCGCTCTTTCGCGTAGAGGGGTCTTCTGGGGTAGAAAAGTGCAGATAACAAAATTAACCATGTGTTAGCTACTGGAACCTTTGCGCGAGCTCTTCAAAGACGAGGTCAGAGCTCTTGGTAGACGCCTGCAGATTCATGAGGACCTTGTGAACCGACATCCTTTCCCTGGGTAAGTTTTCTTGTCGTTGAATTCGTTCATAGATTTTAGGAAGGATCATCAGGCCAACTTGGACACTTTGAGAATTTGCGGGCTAATTTTGCGGACTACACAGGCCTGGTATCGGAGTTCGCGTTCTTGGAGATCTTACCCCTGAAAGAGTGGAAATCGCGAGAAAGGCCGACCACATCTTCATCTCTATGATCAAGGAGGCAGGGATCTACAACGAGGTAAGTTTCCTGGCATCAGTAGCTCGAGCAACAGCTAACACGGCAAACAGATGTCCCAAGCCTATGCTGGTTTGGATACCAACAAGGGTACGTATGCCAGGAATGCGCCGTTTGAGATACTTGTCTCGACTTTGCTAACTATGGATTTGACAGCCGTCGGTGTTATGGGAGACACCCGTGTCTATGGATACATCGTCATGTAAGTTATTACCCACTCCGCTGATTTGGGGGCGTGACTTCTGACTTTGGTTCATAGCCTCCGTGCTGTCACAACCAGCGACTTCATGAGCGCTGAGCCCTACGAGTTCTCCTTTGACTTGCTTAAGGCGATGGCTCGCAGGATCGTCAACGAAGTAGACGGAGTCTCTCGAGTCACATATGACCTGTAAGTCCCTTTGCCCGTCCCTAATGTCGAATCGCTAGCTAACACTTTATAGCTCTTCAAAACCCCCGGGCACTATTGAATTGGAGTAGAGATGTTGGAATGAATGGGGGCACGGACTCACTAAATTAGATTGAGGGCAGCATTGTTCCATACAGGCAGTCATCTTAAATTGCTGGGTTTGTGGGCAGACGGAGCAAGGAAACTAAATGGAGTTTTAGTAAGCAATAGACGATAATTTGCTAAGGGTTGTGATGATTTGCTTGAAATGCAAAATTGTCTGCTCGGAATTATTTATTTGGACAGGGAGTCGGTGACTGATTAATTTAAGGCATTTTATAACCTATCTAAATCAGACAATTAGGGTTTAGCTAGCAAAAACAGGGCGTTTTTGGTTTTTAGTTAACGAGTTTTGGGGCTTTTTCTTGGCTATTTAATTCACTTGTAGTTTGGCAGTGTTATCATAGGCAGTACAAGAATTCAATAAATACTTGGTAGATCATCAAAGAGACATTGTTTACCTAAGATGGCTTCGATATCTCAAGATTGCTACCATCTATCTAAACTTGAGAAAACATATGGATGAGAATTCTTTTGAGGATAGGTGGCTGACTATACTCCTATTTGGTAGCTTTCTTAAGTGTTGATTCAATCATTAGGTACCAACACATCTACTGCCGAGGCGAGGATGGTTCAAGAGGTCCCGGGGGGGGGTTGGATGAGGGGGGGAGGGGAGGTCGACACAGAAGGGAACTTCGTGAACCCTTCCGACACCCTAACTGTGTTCACAGCAAGCGAGTGAGTTTATGTCCTGATATAGACGCCCCAGCCAAACCCACACTTGTGCTGCATAGCGATAAATATCGCCCATCAGCTGAACTTGATGGTTTCGCTCGTGTACATTGTCCTGATCTATGCAAACAGCGCCGAATCCAGCCAGGCCGCAAACATTCTGCCCGAACTGACCGAGTTGGCAGCGGTGCATAATACGGCCGGGAGGATGGTGAACAGCACCCTCGTTCGATTTGCCGATTTCCAATTTGCTTCGTGCAACGCCCGGGCAAGCTCGGTTCAGACTCGGCAGTTTCTTTTTAGTCACACCAGGTCATCTTCAAGGGGAAGCAAGGTGAGCGGCTTGCAAATTCTGTGTCGCCCATCTGGAACCCACTGGGAGGTGAAACACGGTGGTGTACCGGGTTTAGAGTGTGGGTTAATAGGTAACGGGATCGCCTACCACTGGGAAACCAATCGGTAGGAAGCATGCCATCTGGCTGGCCAGCATACACTGGGCGCAATCCATCTTAGGGCAACAGATATGCTAGCTCCTACACAGGATACGGGTTCATGCTGGAGCGGTGGATTCCGAGCCTGTCTATTTTCGCATTTGAGATGTTTTTTGGGGGGGGTTTTTTTTTTTTTTAGAACTGGAGGGCCCTGCCTCTTCGTATCCCTTATCTCCAAATCATATGGAAGTTGGTCTACAAGCCAGTATAAGGAAATGTAACTACTATAGGCAGAAAACTACGAGTAATAACACGCATATTCTGCCTAGGAACGGAGGTGGCTGATTAACCAGAATATTTACTTGACCAACCGACTCACAGTCGTAAAGCAGAGCCCCTTGCGAGCTCCACCCTGTCAAACTTTAAGCAGCTGCTCGACTTGACGCAGACGGCAGGCTGCGGCGGTTCCACCACGCTATTTCACACTAGGACAGCCGTGCTAAATCATAACGGGCATGTGGTCCCAACAAACCCGCATTGGCCTCTCAGTGGCGGCGAGCAGGCGTGCAGCGGCTGTGGACTCTGATTACTAAGGCAGCGTGGTGATTAGGCGCAAGGGCTCGCCATCACCGCTATGGGGGACAAAGGGGCGATAAGGGGCAAAATTCACACAATGAAAGGTGCCTTTTGAAGAGGCGCCTCGACCGAGGACTTTGGAGGCGTCCGTGATCAGTGCCAACGAGTATCCTAGTTACCAATGGAGCAAGAAGAATCGACCTATTGGTCGGTCTCTCGGCCCAAGAGGCAGCGTAGGCAGGCACAAGGCCAGAGCCAGACATTCGCCTTCGTCGAATATGCCGGGCCGGGCAGAGCCCTCTCGACCGACGCCGAGAGCACCATCCGACGGCATGCGATGAAGGAGATCGGAAAGTCCAGGCAAAAGCCAAAATCGTCCAAGTTTGTCGAGCTCGACCTCTCTGCATTGTCCGAGACGCGGAGCGGTCCTATGCAGCCCTCCTGGTGGCTCGGGAATTTCTGGCGGCAGGTCGACTCGGGCATCCTCGACCCGTTTGTGCGGTTCCCCATCGAGATAGACGCGTGCTCCCGGAGACTTATAGCGAACAGTGAGAACCGCGCTCGGGGATAAGCTCTCCGTGCAATTGGCTAACGTTGCGCGCGGCAGTCTTCCAGGATGACGATTCCGGGCAGCAGAAGCCGCTGCGGGACGCCTGGTTCACAGTGGGCTTGGAGGACGAGGCCGCCTTCCTCCAGGTCCTCGCCAACTCGGCTCTGCACCTAGACTCGATACTCCACGACGGCCGGCTCGCGCACGAGACGTCGGACTCGATGAAGTACCACGCACGCGCGTTGGAGTCAGTCCAGCGCAGGATCTCCGACGGCGGTACGAGCGACGGCCTCCTAGGCTCAGTTACGGGCTTCATGTGCCACGCTGTACGGCATTCTCGGGAACTTTCCCAAGACCCGTCCCACGCTAACCTCCGACGATAGGATATTGTAGGCAACGTCGAGGCCTGGATAACGCACTATGAGGGCCTGAAGAGAATGGTCGAGCTGCGTGGAGGGGTCGTGGCAGTGGAAAAGAACACGCACCTGCGTATTACCCTCTCATGGTATGGTTCCAGCCCCAGCCCCGGGCTTGTGCTGGTGGTAAGGAGAAGATGCTGATTGCCGCTTCTCTCGTGCAGGTGCGAAATACGTGGGATCTATATGGTCGACACCCCACCAGCCTTCCCACTGCCGGTGCAGTGGCTTTCCTTCCTGCATCACTCACCTGCAGGGGTAGCTTGGTGTGCTGGCCAAGATGCAGACGGCACTTTGGTCACGCAGCAGTCGCTTACCGACGGAGGGGAGATGAGCCGAATGTACCAAGAACTTATGCTTTTGACCCGCCGCACCTTTTCGCGTGCCTCAGTGAACACCAAGTCCTCGGTTTCAACTATTGCGGGTGCGTGGGTCAATCCCATGGTCCACGTATTGTTAAGCTGGCGCCCGTTGGAGCTCTCCGCGGAACCTGCGGCTCTGGTTCAGGAGGCATTTAGACTAGGGGCTCTGCTCTACCTGGCTCCCATCTGGAGACACTTTGGGGTTGCACCCGTCATATCGGACAGGCTAGTCCGGAATCTACAAAATCTACTGGATGATCCAGCCATCGACCGAAACGAGAACTGGAAAGTCATTCTATGGGCTTTGTGCGTCGGCGCGTGCGAGACCCAAGCTGACGATCAGGTGGAGTGGTTCGCCAAGACCATCGTTTCAATGCTGCGGGAGCAGCGGATCCAGTCGTGGGAGGACGCCATGGTCCATGTGAGGGACGTTCTATGGGTGGATGAAGTGCTAGCAGCCCGAGCGTCTAAGTTAGAGGCGCAGATTACTCACCAGCTGCAAGATAGCCAGTCATAGTAAAGCACGTATTAGTTGTCAGCGATTCGGCCCCTCATCTCACGTTGCATGCTCGTAGTCGCCGCAAGCTGTTTGGCCGTACAGGGGGCACAGGGGGCACTGTCGTTGCCGCCTAGGCTGTTTCCGCGAGAGCCGCAATGCGCAAATGAGGGACCACTTTCCTAATTCGTACAACAGACGCCCGAGCTTAAGTCATCCATAGAGGAGGATTCTAGACACTCTAGCCTAGCGGCCAGGACTAGTAGAGCAGCTTAATAAACTAAAGCATCTGGCTTATTCATCGGTCGCTTGTATTCGTTCGAATGAACACGATGGTTTACTCTATAAAAGGCGCTGAGTTCAACGCCATAGCAGAGGTGTCCGTACCGACTACCCATAGCAAGCAACACCCTCTGAAGCGTCTCCCAGACATATTCAAGAGCACCTTACTTTCTCACAAGCATCAGCAACAGACCAGAGTGAGAGATACTATAGACGTCTTGCGACCTTAACAGCAATCAATTCGGCAAAATGGAGAATCTACCCCTAGACTTCTTCGTGACGAGCATGCAGTTCACTAAGCATGTCCATCGCGACCAGTACCCAGCCATTGACCCTACCAGCCCCGAACTCTCCATGGCGGGCAAGGTCGTCATCATCACCGGCGCAAGTCGGGGACTCGGTGCCAGGGTATGCCTGCTCTCCCAGCCATCTCTTGACCTTTCGGTTCTATTTAACTGACCATTTGAAAGGGATTTGCCCCTGCCTTCGCGAAAGCTGGAGCCAAGGGCATCGTTCTCGTGGCTCGTGACGCTGCTAAGCTGGACGCAGTCGCTAAGGAGATCCACGAGATCAACCCGAACGTCCAGGTACTGGCGGTGTCTACGGACATCAGCGACGAGAAATCTGTAGCATCGCTGTACGAGAAAGTGGCGGCTACGTTCGGCCATGCCGATATCTTGATCAACAATGCAGGCCTTTTCGGCGCCCAGGGTACCATCAAGGACGTAGACCCCTCGGTTTGGTGGCAGGACTTCGTACGATCCCCCTTCCCACGCCACATACCCGCTTTACTCACTAACCTTCTTTATCCCTGACCTACAGTCTGTCAATACGGGAGGAACGTTCCGCATGACCTCGGCCTACCTAAGGGCCTTGCCCGAGACTAGCCATGGAACCATCATCACCATGACCTCCGGAATGGCCTACCAGGTCTTCCCCGGTACCAGCGCATACTCGCTCAGCAAACTGATCAATCTGCAAATGGCGGCGCTGGTGGCAGTCGAGAACCCCAACGTGACGTCCATCGCGCTGCACCCCGGCTTGGTCCTCACTGAGATGACGGCCGAGCCGTTCAAGAAGTTTTCCCTCGACACGCCCGAGCTAATCGGCGGCACGGGCGTCGCACTATGCACCGAGAAGGGGCGGGCTTTCAGCGGGCGGTTCATAGCGTGCAACTGGGACATCGATGACCTGAACGAGAAGGCTAAGGAAATCGAGGCCGGCAAGCTCTTGCAGATAGATCTGACAGGAACTTTTGGCGCGGAGCAGTTCCAGTAACCGACTCGCAACGAGCGAATAAGTGGTACTGATACACGAGCCGCATACACAGAATGACAAATAAAGTTGTTCCCCGCATCGGTTGAGGTCCCTCTGAGGTGTGCTTAGAAGGAGTTAGAGGGCGGAGTTCAGGCTCTTCCATCGGCAGATGCAGACATCAGCCCAGTTGCTTGGTACCATACCCAAAGATGCGCGTGAATGACCATGCGTGATTATGACCTGTCCTTTTCCGAAACTAGGAATTCGCGGCGCCAAACGGGCAACTCTCTCCGAACCTGTGAGAAGTCCTAGAGAGAGCTCTAAGACCCGGGTCTAACGGAGACACGGGCCGCCGTGCAACTTTTTAGGCCAGACACAGCCTCAACGGGCAACGGGGACCCGCATATCGCCGTGATCGCCGCTGATTAATACATACGACAGCGTATCTGAGCGGGCTAGGTGCTACGCGTAGTCGGGTCCTACAACCACATCTATTAGAGGGCGAACAATTAGATAAAGGCTGTGTCGCGCCTATGCCTCAACTTCCAGGAATGGGAGATATCCTCGGTAGCTCTTAGATTCCGGAATCATACCGCCCAACTCGAAACACCAAGCTCACAGATCATGGCTCAACCGACCCCGTTGCCGCGCCCGGCACACCCTGGCTTCAGTGACCACAAGTTCACGGCAGCACACGGGAGCGAGCTCTCGATACGCGTCTGGCCGGCGGATCCGCCCGTCTCCACGCCGGCCCCGTTCGTGTCGTGGACCCACGGCGGCGGCTTCCTCGCGGGGAACCACTACGCCCCGCTGGCTTGGATGGAGCCGGGCTTTCGGCAGAGGGGGTACCACTTGGTCTCGCACAACTACCGCCTGAATCCCCAGGCCAATACTGATGACCAACTTGCCGACTGCCTGGCGGCTATTGCCTGGTGCCGCGCCAACTTGCCGAGCATCCTGGGCGCGGACAAGGTCGATGTGGACCGCTACGTCATCTGCGGCGAGTCGGCGGGCGGACACCTTGTGACGCTGATGGCCCACTACTTGTCCCCTCCACCGCGGGCCGTCATCGACGCGTATGGTATCGTGGACCTCCCCGCCTCTTGGATTTTCCACGGAGACGGAGAGCCTCCGAACCCCGAGGATGCTCCGGCGTGGGAAGGAGAGTTCTCCGAAGCCGAGCTCGAAGCCTTCCTGGAAGATCGGGACCCAGCCAATGTGGTGACAGACTCGCTGTTCTGGACGGAGAACAAGTGGTACACGGAGCCTGTCGTGAGCAAGGCCTGGCTCGCCGACTTCAAGTACACGCGCCGCATCCGGCTGCAGGGGGAGCTGCATGTCTGGCGCTCTGGCCTCTTCAAGCGGGCGGCAGGGCCCAGGCTGGTCCGGAAAGGCACCCTCCATGCCGAGAGATTTGCGGACCGCGCAGCTCTTGAGAAATATGTGCGATCTATCTCCCCAGCCACTCTGCTAGAAGGCAAGACTTGGTACCCGCCCACCGCGTTTCTGCACGGCAGCGGCGACGAGGACGTGGACTTGGAACAGAGCCAGTCTATGGCCAAGCGGCTCAAGGACATGGGGGTGCCCGTGGTCGAGTGCTATGAGGAGGGAGAGCCGCACGTATTCGACAACAAGTACACCGTGAGTTGGCAATACGATGTCTGCTTGCAGAAGGAAATGCTAACCCAGATGTTTAGAGCCCTGACGTCGAGGGGTGGGAGACTTACATCCAGCCTATCCTGGACTTTTGCAACGAACACGTTGGGCACCTAGCAAAATAGTTGGCTAGTGGTCACGATCATCTCGTCCAATATTGCACCAACGGCGTCCCATGCCAGCTACTTGCTACTGATAGTCCTTAGGAAATAAGCCTATAGCCAAATAATGTAGGAGTAAGCATCCCGAGTTACAGCATGACCTAAGACCAAGGTATATGACCTAAAAAACGTTTGAATCCTCCTGTGGATAGTATAGTAAAGTTGATCATGCAACATATATTTGCTATTTACATTACATTCATTTTAGGATAGAGCGCGGAGCGATAGAAGATGAAGAGGATCTTCAGCTCGGGTTTACAATCATTAATGCTTGCTGCAGAGACGCCACGCTCAAAAGGTCGCTCTTCTCTGAGCACGGCTCCGGCCCGTAGTCCTCGCGGCCTGGAGAGGCACGGCCCTGGCCGTTTTTCGCAGTTTCCAGGTACTCTCTCGCCGTGTCGACCATCTCGTCCGAGTACTTCGATTCCATGAAGCAATCCCGGAAGCTGTCTAGTATGCCGCCTTTCAAGTCCATGCATTGAATCAAGGTATCACATGCCTCCGGGGTCTGCAACTCATAAGCGATCTGAGACACGAAATGTTCTCGCAATACCGCGTTCTCTTGATGGAGGTCCTCGGATGAGGCGGCGTCCTGAATAAAGATAGGATATTCATAGAGAAAGTACCGCGGCCCGATGTATGCATACTCAAAGTCGATGACGCCCGTGAGCTTCGGCCCAGACCCGTCTAGCGCTTCGGTAAAGAGCATGTTCTCTGCATCGAGGTCGGGATGAATCAGGCTGAATGGCGCCTGTAGACACTTCCGAGTGCTCTGTTCTGTCAAGAAGGTTGAGATCGTCTTTCTGATTTCTGATGAGGTGCTGTCCTCCTTTGGAAGGTGCGCCTCGAGCCCGGAGACGAAAGAGTCGAGATAGTCCTCGGTTGATGTGAAAGGCCCTTGTGGTGACTCGTAACAGGGACTAAGAACCGGCCCTATGCCACCATCTGTAAGACAGCCTATCTGGTCGAGCTGAATGGATGAAAATTGTGCTATAACCGAAGCCACCTCAGAAAGAGCAGCCTTCTTGTGCTCTAGCGAAAGGCCGTCCCAGATAGTGTAGAGGTGGTGGCCCGGCATCTTCTCCATCAGCACAAGGGACGCGCCAATGTCGTTCTCATGGCTGAGATCATAGTAGTAAACCTCCGGTACGGGGATTTTGGCATGCTTCTTGAGATGGCGTAGAGTGGCGATCTCGCTCTCCTCCTTGGCTGTGTTGCCTTGCACGCGGGCAACGCGGGCGATGCATTCGAAGCCAGCCCGCGAGAGAGACTCAAAGGCGGTTTCTCCCTGCTCGAACTGAAGCGCATAAATCTCATGCCAGGATCCCCGGGTGAGTCTCGTGGCGCTTGTGCACGTGATGTTGAGGTTCTTGCTCGCCGTGTCGACCAGCTTAGGGAGGATGAGCTGTAGCTCGGGTGACCCGTCCGACTCCCAACCCGCCCGGGTATTAGAGTATTGAGACATTGGTAATTTCTGTGCGGCTTCCTTCTCTTTCTTCTCCGTGAAGCTGGCCTGAGGTTGGGAGCGCGTGTTGTATTTACAAGTCTTAGACCAGAGCTCTGTTGCTGGATCCGTTTCAGTGGCGTTCGAGAAACTTCCTACTGGTGCTGGCATACTCCACTCTACACAATCGGACCCAGGTTTCAACGCATGCAATACGGCTGCGCTCAGAACCGCGTCCCGAAAGAAAAGGTCAGGTTCTGGCGAGATCGGCGTAGGGATCGGAAGAGGAAACAAGATGATGCAGAACTTGACTGGGTGGGTTTTGCCGATGGCGTCTCATGCGTCACCTTCCCACGGTTGCTAAATACGGTCTACTTGCCGACTGCGAATGAAAACCCATGACCAGCCCGGTAGCTTCCAGACGCCAAGGCGAATAGCTGCAACATTTCTGTCTTGATGTGCAAGCGCCCTATGCCCATCCCACGAATCCCACCGCGGTACCGCTCGACAGGGTCAATCGCAAGCTCATGCTACAGCGTCGTCCGCCCCACCAAATAGGCTCCGAGCCGTGAGGTAGCCCACGATGAACCATCTTGTGTGCCTAACCAACCTACATGTTCTCAGGGTCTAAACGCAAGGGCTACCAGCCATTAACCCACCTCGCTTTGACACAGGAATCTATTGCTTTAAGGTGCGTAAAGGAATGCTAGAGGTCAAGCCGAGATGGCATGCCTGCCAAGCGAATCAAGGATCAGCCACTTCTTGGCCAACAGAGATGATCATGTTCTCCTCGATGTCCTCCTTCTTGCCGTTAGCTCGGCGCGTTTTGCCCCCTCGGATCTGGGAGGCCGGGATGAGGGTGCAGAGCGCGACGGCGAAGATGACCATGAAACCTCTTGACATCGCCCAGCCGTAGCATTCCCGGACAATATACGCGATTTCTGGGTTCAAGTCATTCACCGATTCGAGACTCTTCCTGACTTCTGTAACAATTTCGTCAACGTCAAGGTCGAATGGCTCAAGCGCGGTGACCAGGAAGCTGCGCAGGTACATCTGGATCACGGTCGAGACTACCGAGACCCCAATGACGGAGCCTAGATTCCGGATGGAGTAGTAGGCAGCAGTAACAACCGCGATGCTGTGGTTCGAGCCGTTGGCGACTTTTGCGTCATGTGTCAGCAGGGCTCGCTATAAAGATGGAGACAGGCGGAACGGGGGGTACACTTACTAACGGCCAGTAAGCCTGACACGACGACGTTCCCGACGCCGAACTCAGACACGACTTGCGCGGCAACCAGCCCAGGCGTCAACTTTACGATCGGACCGGAGAGCAGAACCGCGATCAGGCCGCCAAGACTTTGAAGAGTGAAGGACAAGAGCAGTGCCCAATAATACTGCCCAGTGCGCTTCATCCAGAATCCGGTCATCATGGCGCTAATAACGCCCGCGAAGATGGCAGGTAGCATATAGAGCGACGCCTGCTCCGGTCCCATGCCATCTCTTGCTTGGTAGTAGAGCGGCAACTCGTACTCAAGGGCGATGATGGCGAAGAAACAGAGAAATGACGCAGAGTAGATGGGGAACAGCTCAGGACTGAAGGCAGTCGAGAGCGGCACGATGGGCTCCTTAGCGACGCGGCCCTCGATGTAGAGAAACGCAGCGGCGGTCAGACCGGAGAGAAGGAACGCGCCCCAAGCCTCCAGAGACGTCCAAGAGATGTTACTGGCTCGGTCGAGCCCCAGCATCAGTGACGCGATGGAGACGATCAGCGTGCCGGAGCCGAGGAAGTCCACCCTCCGCAGCTTGACCAACAGCGTCTCCCCCTGCTGGGCCGGCTCGTCAGCCCGCACAGCATCGCCATCCAGCACCCAGGTCGCCGCCAGGAACGCCATCACGCAGATGGGGACCTGCCCGAGGAAAGCCCACCGCCAGCCCACCGAGCCGGCCAACAAGCCTCCGAGGGGAGCGCCCAGCCCTGCACCCAGGGCATACACGATGTTGACAATGCCCTGCCACACGCCACGGTCCTCGGGTGGCACCAGGCCCGTCAGTAAGACGGAGATGACGGTACCCAGGCCACCACCGCCCGCTGCCTGGAGCACACGGGCCAAAATCAGCTGGCCCATGGATTGTGCGAGGGCGCACCCAAGACAGCCCACGGCGAACACGGCATAGCCCATGAGAAGGCACTGCTTGCGGCCAAAGATGTCACACAGCTTTCCATACAGCGGCTGGACGGACGCCACTGTAAGTGAGTACGCCGTCATAATCCATGACGCGAGGTTGAGGGCGTCAAGCTCGCTCGAGATGGTGGCATAGCTCACTAGCGCGATCGTCTGGTCTGCCGCCGACAGGAAAATCTTTACATGGGTTAGAAAAGATTACTGGAAAGACGGGGAGCAAGGCAACTAACCCCGATGCTGATAGCGGGAAAGATCAACCACATGTTGGGCGAAGATTTGGTGACTCCATCCTGGGTCCCGCTGCTGGCCTGCGGCGGCTGCCGGCTTCCTTCCTCTCCGTCAGAGACGCTCGGCTGAGAGGCCGAACCCGGAACCGGAGCCCCGAGCAGTGGAGTCGTCTCCTCCGCACCAGCCGTCGAGGAGGACATGGCAGTAAATCGCAATGCTGACAGCCGGGGAACAATGCCAAAAGAACGCAAACGCAAGCCGACTATGCTGTGCAACTTGGGTTCGCAGCTGCGAGCCGATTGAAAAAAATAAATACATTCGAAAGGGCGCGCGGAGTGGAGTGGCAGAGCGGGGCTCGGAATCACACTAATGCAATATGGCGGTCAACTGCGAGGCCGTCCTTGTAAACGCCGGCTTCGGTGAGACTCGAGTACCCCATGACAATGCCCCCTAGTCAGCACTCAATTATCCTCGCGACGCGCCTTAGGCGCTGATTCATGTTTCAGGGACGGGATATGCAGCACTTCTCGCGGGATGTTTCAATATTAGAAAGTCTCCCGAAGCAGCCATTCCACTAGCAAGCCGTCGTCGGGCCGGTGTCTTGAAATCCACAGGCAAGCGGAGGCGGACCTCTAGCCGAGGGTTCGAGCTCCGAGCCACAGGTGGAAGGACCCTCTACTGCGTACGTGGGACAAGTCCATCCCACCAAAGTTGATTGGGAAAGGCAATTTACTAGATTTATAGATGACTCCTGAGGGGCGCCAGGCTCAGTAACCTAAGTAACGTTTTGTTAAGACGGTACGAGCAGACTAGAGAGCTGGTGTACCTGGAAGAAGCCATCTCGGCTGCAACAAGAGCAGGTCCAGCTCACTCTAGCCCCCGGTTCTGACCTAGCCGAGCGCATCCACTGCCAGTGTGATGCCTCCTCTCCGGGGCAAGAGAATCGGCAAGCCACCGAAGAAGCCCAGGGCACGGCTACTGAGGAACAGACAGCACCCGCGGCGGACATTAAATACTATCCTGAAGTAGCCAGCCAGTTGAGCAACCTGGGCAGCTTGCTATTCAGGAAATACCTGCGGCTAGGCCAGGCAGACTCTGGACGAGGCTATCGACAACAGAAGTGCAGCGCTCCGTTTCATTCCACCGGGAAACTTAGATTTCATCTGGATCCAGAATAGCTTGAGAGGCATGTTCTCTGGCAGGTCTGACCAGACCAGCGATGTTACCTAGAGAAAGCCATGGCGGTTGCAGACTAAGCTGTCCGATCCACTCCCGGCAACCACCCTGACTTGTCTGGTCGCTTGAGCAATCGCAAACTTGGCAAGGCAGGCCTGGCCCCCTTCATTCAGTCCGTAGACCCTGGTTAGGTGCTCGATGATAATCGGGATTTTTCACACGGCCAGGCGGCTATGCACATCTTGACATGGTTATAAGCTAGGGTTTTTGGCTATTCCCGGGGCTAATGTGTCCCTAGTCGCTGGACATCTCAGTCCCGACATGAAGAAGGCCTCAGTTTATTTGGCGCCTAAGGTTAAGCAAGAATTGGCTCCGCCTCCGCCTAGCTATATTTTGCGTCAACCCTGCTACTTCTTTAACCCAACTCGGAGTAGACAAATGATCCGCATGCTTTGAGCCACGCCGTTTTAATAAGCGAGCAAAGCCTAGCCGCGATCGTCGCCGAGTTCAACTTAAGTTCCCGGTGGCAGCTCACGGCGAGCCGAATGGGTGGTAGCACTGCCACCGAACTTGCAGGGGCCACTGGCGCCTTGGGATTTAACTACCCCCCCTACGCTGCGGCTCCGCGAATGGCTATCTATAGCCTGTTATTCCATCTCTGGCCATAAATACGAATTGGCGATCCTGCGGCCCCACCGTAGCGTAGCACATAGCCTAGAAACGAGGGGGGAAGTGATAGGGAGCGGCGAGGACTCAGAGAGGCCAAGACTCAAGGCTGAGGTTTGGGTTCCGCTATATAGCGGGTACGTTGTATTCGGGAACCCAGTGGCTGAATTTTGGATGAAGGCACATCCAAGACGCTAGGCCTGGCCTCACGCCATGGCTGTTCTCCTAACGGCGATTATCAACGTCCATGGCGGGAATCCTAGGGGCGATTACCAACGAAGGCCACAGCACGGTTCACGACAGGGACAGGAACCCCGAGCTGGATAGTCAATGGCATCGCACGACAAGACCATCTCCACCAATTTGCCGAAGAACTTGCTCTTCAACGTTATAAATACAAATACATCCTCTGTTTGTCGTGATGTTTTTCAGAAGTCAAACCAGCAAGCAGCGTCGCTCTCAAGTTCCAATTCTCCTCATCGCACATCCTTCCTGTTTAACAACACACTCGACAGCATCGAAACGGCCTCATCATAATAAATTTTTAAGCAATCATGGTTTCTTCATTCTTTCTCACGGCCCTTGCCGTTCTCCCATTCGTGAGTTTTACTCCCAGTATCCATAGAATGAAACATGGTTCAACGTGACTAGCTTTTGCTGACCTTTGTGGAAAACTTTGGTCTTGGGAAGTCCGTTTGAGAAGCGAGATGGCATAAATGGGCGGGGCCAATCTTTCCCGGAGGGGAGCCAGTAGAGCTCTGGGGCTCGGCGCAGGTAAGGACTGCACCGTGATCAGCAAGGAAAATCCTGCTGGTGCTAGAGATGGCTTTTGCTCAAGACTTGCCCCCACGATCGGAATAGGAGATCTACGATCAAATTCTCGCTCTCAACCCGAACTACGCACCCGAAGACTCCGGTGCGGCCAGGGCCACAAACAGGACTACCGTTGCTGCGATCGGAGAAAGGGGCCTCCCCTATTTTATTCCCGATGGGGCCGATGAAGGCCGGCTTAGCTGTGCCAACATTGCGACCGGGTCAACGTCCGACATAACGGCAAGTCCCACCATTATGCATCGCACGAGAGACATCGGCCTGGCTGACCGTAAACAACAGCATGCAGTGACCTTCTTGGATAAGCTGGGAGGCACCTGCGGTGCTCCTGCGGGACAATGCCGCCGTCTCACGTGCGAGGCAACCACAGGCTCATACTTTTTCTCGGTAAGTTGAAACCTCACCAGATCGGCCCACTGGAACCGATATTAACGGCACGCTGCCAAACAGGAGGACAGCAAGGAAACCATGGCGCCATGCTCGGTTATCTCAGACTAGGTCTTCTCCATCAATTACAACTGCTGTCCCCAGAAATATGGAACATCTGGGTCATTGGGCAGCTTTTCGCCCTTCAGCGTCTGGGCCGGCTATGCCAACTGTGGCCATGCCACCTCCAAGAGGCCGACGGACTATTCTTACCCAGGCGGAAAGGTCAACGGGCTGTGCTAGAGGCTAACGGTTGAAAGGAGAAATGATATTGATGTTAATGCTCATGTACTGGGATTGGTGCAAGCCTACTTGAAGGTCTAATGAGTTGGCGATGTATCTGCCCAGGTACCGGTTTTCATAGGAGCATGTTATATATACCTTCCACCCTGCATTTGAATTTTCAGTTCTGCCAAGACATTACCAGTTCGGGGCACCATGTACCGTTGACGGCACTGGGAAGGAGCCCGACGCATGTGTAGGCCCCTACGACAAGTGATGTCAGCTAAGGCGCCTTTGCCGGCGCGCGGCTCGGTACGGTGCGTGCCGAAGTTGCAGCCGGGAGACTCAAGTCTTTCCATTGGCGGATTTGGTGGGACGTGGGATTCAGGATTCGACGTAGATGCACGACACTCGCGACCTCACGCATTGGGACACAAATGTGCTTCAGAGCCCTACCTTGGACACGAGTTTTACGGGGCAACATGATGAGGAAATGCTTTTTTTGAGGCTCAATGTGTGGAAAAGCTACCGTCCCGCGCCGTCATCTCGATGCAAGGAGCCGTATTGGAGCCGCCGCGAGTCTCAGTTTGCCCCTCAGCTCCTCCGGCGGGCAGCGCCTTGCGGTGCCCGTACAGTCCAGTACGAGTTGTGCATCCGCGCCTTCTGGCCCGGCGTGAATTCGGTCCAGCTGCATCGCAAGGGTTATTCTCAGTCTCCAGGCGTCAAACGGGAACGGGGCTCGATTCGAAACTTACCATCCTTCGCCAGCGTAGTCCATGTAGTTGTTAATCGGGTCGAGGCCGGGCTGGTCCGGGCAGGAGTCGCGGCCGACCGGGCACACATTCAGCTGCCAGACGGACTCGGCAGGGGTGTCGTCGATGTAATCTCCGGGCCCGTCGCAGTCCTCTCCGTCGAAGGTGTGCATCAGGGAGAACCAGTGACCGATCTCGTGCACCGTGATCTCGCCCTTGTAGATCTTGCCGTCCTCCTCCCCTCCAGGAACGGTGTGGGACCGCATGGTGCAGCCGTCCAGGGAGGCAAAAAACGAGCCCGGGTCGGTCGGCAGGGTGCATGAGCCATAACCCCAGTTCTCGTAGCCCATGTTGCTCACATAGTAGAGGTTGAGCGCCCCGTAGTCGCCCTTCCTGTGCGACGCCTTGAAGCCATTGAAGCCTGAATAGTCGAAGCCTTGAGCATTGTCGTCGTCGACGACGCGCGAGGTGCTCTCCAGCGTGAAGGTGATGTCGTAGGGTGCAAAGCGGTCGGCGATCACGTCGAACTGGGCCTTGAGCACGGCCTCACTCAAGGTCTCGTCCGAGTCCGTGGTGTTGACCACCGCAGTCATATACACCGGCACGGTGATGGTCGCATTGAGCGTCGTGTTTTGGCGGCTGTAGAGGTGCTGGGGAGTGCTCTCGGTCGCCTTTAGCGACGCCAAGGTTGAGAGGAACTCGGCGGTGGGTGGTGGCGTGCTGCACCAGTCTTTCGACCCGGCGAGTGTGCCCGCAAGAACCAGGTTAGGGATCAACATGACTGCGAGCAAAGTGCTAGTCGAGGCTGCGGGGAGGGGGTAAAGACAGGTGCCAATATGTGTGCAGGCATGCTCGCGGTGCGGTGCCCCGAGACTGATATAGTGTTGGATGCATGGGCAGTGCCCTATAGAGGACTTTGGTGGTCACATCGGGGCGGGAGGCTGCTACAGTCTATTGCCCGAGTGGTGAGGTGGAAGGATCAATTGTATGCAAATAGTTGGTCTTGAGTCCCGAATAAGGAAACGCGCTGGCACCGCGCTCTGGGGGTGGACAGGGGTAGTGTCGCTCTCCAATATTCCGTTCAATCCTGCGGCTTAACTCGCGGCCTGACTTGACCGCGCCGTGCTAGTTGGAGTCCCCAACGCCCGCGGGGACTTGTCGAATCCATCGCATGGGCGCGTTAACAACCTACCTAACCTGGGTTATGAAAGTGGTGCGTGCCATTCGCCTGGTTCAACTAAGCCACGAAGGAGGCGGTATTAACCCCTACGTGGTTTGAGAGACTACTAAACTTACTACGTCGGCAACTGTAACGTGTCAAATGTAGTTGGTCTTTCATAGCCACGCTCGACATCTCAATTCAATAAGCTACGCTAGCCAGGCTGTTTGTAAACCAACTTGAATCGCATAGAAATTTTATATCGTTCCTCTTCCCTTTTCGCTTCCCAGCACATGATTGGTCATAGCCAGCCTGTCGAGGTCAGGCGTCTTACTGTATATATACCTTAAGTTCCCTTACCCAGTTGAGCCGGGACGTTGTAGCCCCACCCCGGCTTCGCATTGGTGGATGCACTTCGCTAAGTTCCGGGCCCGATGAACGGAGTGCGCCAATTGACTCAACCCACAACCCCCATCAGACGTCTCCCGGAATATACGTTTGCTATCGGCTAGCCACGTCCCATTGAGATGCCAAAAAGGAATTTGCTACTCTGCTTCGACGCGTTCGGAACGCTCTTTAGTCCGAAACTGCCCATTTTCCAGCAGTACGGCGACGTGGCCCGTCAGTGTGGCCTCGCCGGCTTCACGGACGACCAGCTGCAGTCGTCCTTCCGTGCTGCATTCAAGAGCGAAGCCAAGCTCCATCCAAACTACGGCAAGTCTAGCGGCCTAGGAGCCGAGAGATGGTGGACGAACGTATAGCTCCCTCCAGTCCCCCCGCTGTTCTGGTCCCGCCCGCCGCTCACATATAGTCCAGGTCATCGGCAAGACGTTTCAACCTCTGGTGGGGGCAGAGCAGACACTGCCAGCAGATTTAGCTCCAACGCTTCTGCATCGATTTGCTTCCAGCGAGGGATACTCAGCTGCCCCGGGTCTGGTATCCCTGCTCCAGGCTTTACGCAGGCCCGCTCCTCGGAAGCTCTTTGACAATATCGTCATCGGCGTCATCTCCAACTCGGACGACAGGGTGCCCGATATCTTGTCATCGCTAGGTCTCCAGGTCAGCCCATTGCGGTACGAGGTCGCGATGGACCGTGGCGCCATCGCCGCCATTGCCAAGGAGCAGTTTGACGTCGATTTTCACTGCCTGTCGTACGATGCGGGGGCGGAGAAGCCAGACCGCCGAATTTTCACGGCCGCCGACGAACTCGCGACAGAGATTATCCGGGTCCGTCACGGACTAGCCCAAGAGGACACGGACCTTTCCACATGGGACAAGCTGTACGTTGGGGATGAATATGAGAAAGATGTGGTAGGGGCTCTGGGTGCGGGCTGGCGGCCTCTCTTGCTCACCTCCGACGGCCAGGCAGCTCCTCCCGGGTCAACGCAGAGGCTAGAAGGGCAGGCCACTCCGTCCATTGACGGCACATTCTCTGCATCTCAAGCACTGAGCATCGATAGCATCGAAGGTCTCGTTCAGTGGCTTTGCGGCAAGCAATGACGAAATCAAAGGGCATACAGATCCTAACGCAACCGCTTTTTCGGGGCTAGCCGATATCAAGCATGAAGATGACTACAATCCGGGTTGAAACGCGCAAGCCCTTCTCGACTGCCAAGGCCGACTAGCGGCACGAGATACGTATCCTATATTCTACCGCGAGTCACAGCGAGGCTAGATTGAACACATCACCAGACATAATATTCTAAATTCACACTATAATACGATTCATCGCTGAATAATTGACTTGAGCTTGACCGTGGACACTACAGTGTCTATAGTGGAAGTCCAGCGTGCTGCAAGGGATATGCTATACCAGATCAATGGCTGGCATACCGATGGCGGGACGCTCTTAATCCGACTCCAAAACCCAATGAACACCGAAAGGTGTTGGCGCAAGGAACCTGGACATGGCTCCTAAACAACAGGCAACTTGGGAAATGGATATCCTCTGAGATATCTTCCTTTTGGCTCTCCGGCATCCCCGGATCTGGCAAGAGCGTTCTGAGTTCACTTGTCCTCGACTACCTGCATGAGAAAAATGGTCCCGGTCAAGAAAGCGTTGCGCTAGCCTATCACCGGTTTGATGTGAAATGCGACAGGCTTGTAGTCCTTGGGAGCATTTTCCATTCTTTAGTCGCTCACCTGTCGTCCTGCGGAAAGGCCCCGTCAACTCGTTCAAACCTGTCATCAAAACCGGATGGATACAGCCGCAGTACAACGTACACTTCTAAACCAAAAACTTCGGGTGGGCCGGCTGGTGTAGTGGCTACGTCGAATAGGTCTAATTGGGACCGAGATAAAGGGTAACAGCATGTCGCGGGCAAATCGCCGCACGAGGTCCGCCATCTTCATCCTGAGATCCGAAGCCGACAGGCAGATGATCTAATCGTACTTAAGGAGTGTGAGCCTAGCAGGGCGGTCGGCCCAAATATCCTCCCGAGAATAAAGACAATAAATCCTCATGGATCAAGGTCACTGACTTGGCGTAGTCACTAGCCCCAGTTTCTTGACAATATAACCTCCTTGGTAACGGAAAGCATTGTATACCCTTCAGTACATATTACTCCGAGACTAGGACTTTATTCTTCGTGACTCTTCTCAAGTCAGGCGCGTTCTGGGCCAGCTGTTGAAGAATTTAATAATAATTGGCGTTGCGTTAAAGCTCGCCGGCCCATCCCCGTTTCCATCTCCTGCTCCAAAGGGTCCACAACCTGGGGGTTGGTTATCGTCGTTAAGGAACGTTGCCGGCCAGCTGTGATTGACTTTGGGTCCGGCGAAGATGTGCGTCAGGATCCCTTCAGTGGTACCGGACCCAAACATGAAAGCAGTTGCCTCGGACGTTACCGCAGACGTCGTGTTCGTGACGGGCAGATTGTCCCTGGCGGCCCAATCTTGGATCCAGTGAGGGATTGACGGCAGGCAGAAGTTGTCTCGACGCACTCCGCCAATAATCGGAATGGTTATGTCGAGACCACCGTGGAATTCCAAGATCGGTGGAACTCGAGCTACGGCGGTCGGAGTCCCGCTCACGCTCACGGTCACCGTAGCAGTCGGAGTACATGCGTGACTGACTGGGGGATCGCCTGATAAGTAAAGGCCTGTATCAACCATATCGGGGTTACACGATCCTCCCGATTCGATCGGGATACCGTCGGCGGTGTCATTAAACGTGTAGAAAGCTCCCGAAACTGGCGCGAACGCGGCGAAACGCCCCTGGAGGGAAGCATCGCAGGCCAGTACGTTCAGGAATCCGCCCCCATCGCTCTTCCCCGAGGCAAAGATACGGTCCAAGTCGATGTGGAGATTTGCCCCGATTTGATCCAAAATATTGCTGGTATAATTGGTATCGGCATCTACGATGTCTGGGGTACCCTCCCACGTGGTCTGTCTGGCGCTCAGTTCTGTGCTTGAGATCTTGCCACTTTGAAGAACTTACTTTGTGTGCTTCTGCATAGATTACAATGTAGGGTGTGGAGCCTTGAAAGTCTGGGTCCCAGAAACGGTCCAGTCCGGCCTGCTCCGTGGCATTCCGACTAGCACCATGGAAGGATACGATGACGGGAAGCGGGGATTGGCTGGAACCTCCCGTGTAGGCCGGCGGCAAGAACTGGTAGAAGGTTCTGGTAGGTTCGGCGTTGACCGTAAGCGTAGTCAGAATTGGTATGTCGCTCACGATCGACGGGCATGCAGAGGTACTAGAAGTAGTAGTCTGGGCATTGGAGAATGTTGCGAGCGCGAGAAAGCTCGCGAGGAGCGAGACGGAGAAGAGCATAGCTAAGACAGGTTTTTGCCGGACTTGATAGTTTGAGTCAAGTTGTGTAGGCCATATGCCAAGAAAAAGCATCGTCGGGCACGCACCCTAAAATATATATACACAGAAGTCGTGATGCTTGGCAGGAGGTTTTGTTCAACACTCAAGTCTTTGAGCATCCCACGTCAGCTTACTCGGTGTGATCCAAGTCACCGGGTCACAGTACGTCAAATACCATTTCCCTGCTTAATACTGTGACCATCGCCCGTTATGGTATCCAATACTGTACTTATTGCTGACGGATGCACCCGCTACAGATGTGACCGAAGTTTATATAATGGTACCGGACCTATGGCATTCGCACTAGTTTTTAGGAAGCTACGCGAATAAGTTGGGGTTGCCATACCCTTGGACTTTTGAGCTAGAAATAGGCTCATTCACACGTTTTTCATTGGTGGCTTGATTGGCATGCTCACACGCAAGCTCACACACAAGCCTCAGTATTGCCTAAACCCAGCAGGCAATAACGTACGTAACCCACCACCCATTTTGATACACCGTCTTTTTTAACACCGCAGAGAAAATGAGAATGCTGAAACTAGGCCCCATGGGTAAAGATATAATCGGGCCTTCTTACCGCGCCGTGTAGGTCGCTCAGCATCGAACCGATCACTCGGGATCAAGCGCTTAGTTGGTATCACGATGTACGGTGCACATTACACACAAATATACTTGGTAAGGGTATTAGAGGTTCCAAGATCCTGACGCCCAAGGACCAGAGTACACGAAGGAAAGATGTGATTTGGTATGTCACCTTATTTTGGCTTGTTGTTGCTCAGGAAATGGGAGCTCCTGAGATGTAATGAGAGCGGGGCTACAGATCGGCGTAGAGAGACAGCTAAATAGAGAGGTCGTACGATGGAACATGTGCATTGATTGCTAATGCCACAACTGAGAAATGAGAAAGGCGATATTCTACCTTCAACGGCCTGAACTAGGCCGCCCATACCCTCTCATCTATGTGAGTATAGGACGATGTAGCGCTTTCACTCCCACACGACGATAGGCGCCCTTGAATGGCAGGGATATGAGCCATTGTCGCAACTAATGATAGGTCGGGAACCGGGATCCAAACGTGGCCAGCAATAGAGTGAGCTGTGCTGGCACTGCTGAAGATCGAACCGCCTGCGATATACTGCCATACAGATCTTCGGCGTTTTGCTGATCATTTTCTGAATCTTAGAGAGTAAGGCGATACGCGCGTGGAAAGAAAAAGAGGGAAAGGGGAGTGTATAGAGTGAAGATGAATGTGGTGGGTTTTTATCGTCGCAAAAGCAAGGTGAGGGTTAGTAAGTGCTGCTAAACCCGGCAGGGAAGGCTGCGACACTGATAAAATGTAAGATAAAGAGCTTATCTATATATCTTGGTTGTGGGTTGGAATAAATATAACATTAGGTTTGCTTATATTGTTGTAGACGAGAACTAGGCTTAGAGACTATTTGTACTGGTTAGGGTTTGTCTTCGCAGCTTGGGGAATCCCGCCAAGACCAGCTTAGCCCAAGCCGGCCGGCGCACATGATTCGTGCATAGATTAATTCGGCGCGTGCAGCAGCCCCCTGCCACGCCCAGGCCAGCCGTAGCCGTAGCCAACGCGGATCGAGCGAAGGGGGGGGGGAGGGGAGAGTGGAAGCCCCTGAGTTAGCCGCGCTAGCCCGATCTGACAATTTGTGGCCCCGACGACCCAAGTGTGTCAGCATTCGGATTTGTGCTCCAACAGCGCTTTTCTCACTTTCTGTGCCTCAGAGACGACGGCAGTCGGGTGCCAGACCATGAATACAGCTATGGAGATGGACGATAAGGAGATCGGGGCCAGCGCCGACTTGGAGCGGGGACTGCTGCGGCAGGACGAGGAGCCCAAGCCGTCCGCGCCCGAGCCCAAGCCGCAGACGCGGCCGACCGCGTACCTCGACGGCCTGCGCGGGCTGGCCGCCTTCATCGTCTACATGGCCCACCACATGTCGTGGATGTACGGCGCCGAGGACCCGGTGCAGTTCGAGTTCGGCCACGATGGCGCCCATATGGTCACAACCCTGCCATTCCTCCGCATCTTCTTCACCGGAGGCAGCGCCGCTGTCGCTATCTTCTTCGTGCTGTCGGGATACGTCCTGACCCGGGCGCCGCTCGGCATGCTCCGCAACGCCGATCGGCGCTCTCTGTTCTCGCGCCTCGGCTTCGCCGCCATCCGCCGGCCCTTCCGCCTGTTCTTCCCCGTTGTCGCCATCTCGCTGGGCTTCGCCCTCTGCCTCCACCTGCCCTTCGGGCTGGCCCCCCTCATGGAGTGGCCAACCCCGGAGAAGACCTTGTTCGCCGAGCTCTGGAAGTGGCTGGTGGAGCTGATCCACGCCCTCAACCCCTTCATCAAGCACGGCATCCGCGAGCAGTGGTTCCCCTACGACCCGCCCGTGTGGACCATCGCCATTGAGTTCACCGGCTCCATGCTCGTCTACGCTGTCGTCGCCGTGCTCGCGCTGATGCCGGCCCGCTGGCGGGGCGGCTTCCTGATCTCGACTAGCCTCGTCTTCCTGGTCCTCCTGTACGACTGGGCCATGGCATGCTTCGTCGCTGGAATCGCCCTCGCCATGAGCGACCTGGACGGCATCGGCGACCTGCCCCGCTTCACGCGGCTGTCGGGCTCGTCGCGGACCTTTGTGTACAACTTTTGCTTCGTCTTTGGCCTGTGGCTGCTGAGCCAGACCGTCTTCCCGGGCAAGATCGAGCTGTCGCGGCAGACCTTCGGCTGGGGCTGGATGACCGACTTCGTGCCGCCGGCGTACCAGAAGGACGAGTACTGGCGCTTCTGGCACGCCGTGGGCGCCGTCATGGTTGTCTTCGCCACCCTGCGGCTGCGCTGGCTGCAGCAGTTCTTTTTGCTCCCGCCCCTCCGCTACCTCGGCCGCGTCAGTTTCTCGCTGTACTTGCTGCACATTCCCTTGGTGTGGACCATTGGAGATCGCGTCTACCGGACGTTCGGTTCCCTCCGGCCCTCGTCCGGCTTCGACAGCTGGTTCGACAACCGCCTATACATCCCGGACGTCGGCCCTCACGGCTTCTCGACGCGCTTTCTCGTCGTCCAGCTCTGTTCGCTCCCCCTCAACTTGCTGCTGGCGGAATGGGGGACCTTGTTGCTTGACGAGCCGAGCGTGAAGATGGGGAAGTGGATCGAGGCACGAATAAAGGGGAAACCATGAGACTCGATAAAATGTAGCAACGACTAATCATCATAGATATTTTGCTTCTTGTATAAGAGTGTACAAATGAATCTTCCCTTGAGTGCGTGCCACGCTTGGACCTAGGTAGGCTTCGTTGTGCATATGCTCGGCTCTTGTACGCGTTCGCGGCAGTAGGACAAGATGCACCCGGCCCCTGCGTTCATTCCTCCACGTGGTCCCCTCGTGAACCGGGTGTCCGGAAACCTGGCGCGGACCCATCGACAGAGGCATTTTGGTCATCTGGAACGCAGTTGGCATTCACCTCCCGCCCGTCAGTTTGCCCACCAGGCGCCATGTGGGACGATCCGGGTGACTAGGCTTGACGGCTTGATACCTGGCATTTAGATTTGCGGGAGGGCCTGGTCAGCTCTGCGTACCTTAGGCCCTGACGCTCGCGAGTGGATGCATTGGAGTCTGCTAATTCGGCAGCATAGCCGGGGGCTATGGACTTGATCAAATACCAGCCGGCTTGCCCGCGCTCCTCGTCTATATCGAAACACCAAGGTCCTAGCCAAGAGACAGGGTGCCGGAGATGGCTCCATGCTTTGTTCGCCCTCCTCCCCGTGGCTATGTGTTTCTCGTCACGTCGGCACCTCCGAGTCTTGATACGAGTCTCGTCCATCGTGTGGCGTCTCCTCCGTGTGCACCGTCAGAGCGAGACAGCGTATTTGTTGTCTCTTACCGGCAACGACCTTCCGCCATCTCATTTCCCGATGCTGCGTGAACCATGCGTGGGAGCCAACTAAGACTCTCGGTAGTATATATAGATACAGAAAGGATCAGAGACCAGACGCGAGGCGTCTATCTCCGTAGCGAAATTCGCACCACGGGGGGAGGGGCACAATCACGCAAGACGGCGCGCATGGTTTCTTCACTAGACCAGCCGGCCGGCATTTAGACCTCGGCAATCGGAGCGTCTAGGGGGAGGGGGTCGCCCCTGGCACCGTTGCTGATGATGCAAAGTTCCAGGACCAGGGCAGGTACCTTTGAGCAGTGTTACACGCACTTATGGGACGAAGACCAGCACAAGACAACGACGGCCCAAAATTGGCACAAGTTGTTAAACGTGAGCTCGTTTGGAGGCAGGCGAGGAGCTTGCCAGTTTCCACCCTTGTGGTTGTGCCATTAAAATTGTCTAACGGCAGGGGGGGCAACTTGGGGCAAGGTACCCGCATGCTGCGCCGTTGGGGGGATCAATGCAGCTCACCTTAAACATTGGGTCTTGTTTACAGCCCGGCGGGAACCAAACAGCGGAACGGCAAGTCCGGGTACGATCGCAGAAGGTGCCAGCGAGTGGTCTGCACGTCTATGTATGTACTTTGTAAGAACCTAGCTTGCTTACCATGCACCACAGGATCCGGCATACCAGGGAGGCACTGTACGACCTCTATCCCTCTTGTAGTTTCTCTGTGCTGGCGGATGCGAAGCGGCAGTGTGGCAAAGAAATTGATGAAATGTCAGGAACCAAAATGCACAAGCTCTCAAGCAGCCACGAACCCCCCCCCAGACTGCGGGGAAATATCAAATTGAGACAATCAAAACAGAGCAGGAACGTACCGCGATCCCTGGGGAACGAACCCGCCCGAGGGTTCAATTTTATTTCAGGAACAGTGGCACACGGGTCGATATTTGGCGCCTTGTCAGCGGGGGGAGCTAGCTTGCCAGCCAACCCGCCCAGTAGCGGGGCCTGGATTGGTTGGAGGCCCGAGAACTGGGGGCCAAACACGCTCCCTTGCTCGTGCTCTTGCCAGTCAGGGTGCTGGAGACGGAAGGGGGAAGGTGGAAGGGGGGATTAGTTAGATCATTGCCGTTTTGGATGGCTGTAAACAGTTGGGGAGGAGCAACAGCGTGACCGTCAAGCCACCACACGCATCGTCAGCCGCGTATCTACACCTATTATCCCGCCGCGTGGTGAGGCAAAGTGGGTTTGTTGTTTTTTGCCTTTTTGACCACCACGGACTCTCAACACTGTGTGCATCTCTTCGGTCTCGTCTCTGGCGCTTCCCATCCATCCGAGCGCGTGCCCCTGTGTCCACCAGCTTTTGCTGGTTCGGGTTTGATCCACTTAGTGCGCCGGGGGTGCCAAGCCGAACGGCACTCAGGCGGCGGCCCCAGCAGTCCAGTTGCCCTGGACGCCCGCTGGTCTCTCTCCCTCGCGGGACTGCGATCCCTCGTGCAGCCTTGAGACATCGACTACAGTAGTGCCTTCCCCCCCCCCGGCAGATCGATATCCTTGGGGTGCATTTTGCTGCAGCTCGGCATTCTCTAACCAACCCTGGGTTCCATGCCAATCAGAACGCCTCGTAGGAGGGGGTTTTCCTGGCTGCTGTCCGACTAAGGTAGAAAGAACCCTGAGAAAGAAAAACCAAGACCGACATTCTCTACTTCCTCTCTACACACCGACCGACCACCAAAAAAAAGGGCCTAGGTCATCTGAGCGTCAGGCCCAGACCACCCGGAATCAGGACAGAGTTCGACACGCCTGCATCCTCCCCTCTCGCTAGCCACCAATCCCCCGCCAGTGCCCTCACCGACACGGACCCCTCTCGGCCCACGCGCTTGCATCCAGAAGCCCTTCTTGCATGTCCCGTCTCGGGCGACCTGTCGTTTTCGAGCGAACCCTCTTTTTGACCGCATGACGGGCGTCGGTAGCACGAGCAAGACCACGCCTGACTCGCCGCACGGTGCGCCGACTCGCCGACGCAACAAAGCAGCACACGCTGCGTTCTCTCCTTTCTCCGCCTAGTCTCGAGTTCCCAAGCCAACCGTCCCGCCCGTGGCTGCACGCTTGTCCGCCCGCCGATCCTAGGCGTTATTCATCCCGGGCGCGCTCTTTTTTCTTCCCACCACCGCCTCCACCGCCACTCCCTGATCGACTCTCGCTCCGCATGCAAAGCACTCCTTAACGGCCCCAGCCTAAGGGAGTCGCCGAGCCAGTCCGGGCCCCTCAGATTCTGTAGCCTGCAGCCCGCCTGCACGCCTAGCCGGCCTGCCGAGAAAATTTCTAGCTTGCCGCCGCGCGAAGCCGCTAACCCGCTCCCCCTCCAGGACGACGAAAAGGGAACTAACGCCCCAACTCAGGGGCGCCGACGCTGGTGCACGACCTCGGGTTATGGGGGCTTGAAGAGGCAGTACACTTGGCTATATACCCTCGCCCCGCGGTTGCCGATAGTTGACCCAGGCCGACCCGACGCTCGAGCGGCTCGCGATCCGGTCTCCTCTTTTCTCTCTGCCACCTTCGACTTCCGCCATGGCATCCCCGGCCCGTAGAATCGTCCCCATCATGGACTGGGCTCCAACGCAGGAAGCCATGTACGACGAGCCACCCACCGCCGGCCCGTCCCATCAGGACTCCGGCCTCCCGCCGACGAACGAGCCCCGATACCGAAGCATGAGCCTCTCGCTTCCCTGGCGCTCGCGCCCCCGCTCCTCGCTGTTCCAACTAGATGACAACGCCTTGGGGAAGAGCAGAAGCCATGCTGTTGGGGAGGACATGGTTGAGAGCGGCAGCGGCCCTGCCGGCCCTGCCAAGGCTGAGAGCTCCCAGAAAGGGAAGGGGATCTTGCGGCGTGCCTCACTCTCTCTTCGATCCGGTGTGATGGGCCTGGTCCACCGGCGAACCTCGATCCCCGCGAGCCGGCCTTCCGGTCTCATAATCGAAGACAGTCAACAGAATCAGGTCTTCCTTCCGGGACCTGGCACCAGCACCCGACCGACGACGGCCTACTCGACCTGGCGACGTGTCCGCCAGGCGGCCAGTTTCCACCGGACCTCGCGGCTGCTGCACACTGGATACGGCAACCAACCCTTCGAGCTGGCCCCGATCGAGTCACCAACCTTCCCCGTCCCGGGCTCTGGCGAACAGCCGCCTATTATCCCCCGGAATACCGGCGCCGCGGCGAGGCAAGCCGCAGCGTCTGCATACAACGACGTCTTCGGCTATGGAGTCGTCTCGTCGCCGCCCATGCTGCCCAAGGCGGGCTGGCTTGAGCCTGAATCAAGCCTAAACGACCACGAGAGCGGCATCGGCATCGCTCTGACTAGCTCCGAGATGGAAATATTTGTTCCCTCGGACGAGGTCGACTCGGACGTAGATGTAGGCATGGATGGCGCCGAGGACGTGGCAGATATAAGCAAGGTGGATTTCATCACACGCCTGCCGATGGAGCTGGCAATCCAGATTCTTGCTCTTCTAGACGCCACTGCCCTGACGACGGCGTGCCGTGTAAGTCGAGACTGGCGGCAGATTGGGTCGAATCAACACATCTGGCGGGAATCCTTCTTGCGCGAGAAGACGACCACATACGCCACGAGCGGTCCCGTCAAGCCGGGAACGGGCATGGGCATCCCCGCCGTCAACCCATCGAACGACTGGAGGGAGATCTACAGGGTCAAGACCGAGCTGGACAGACGCTGGGATGAGGGCAAGGTCCGGCCGGTATATTTGAACGGACATTCGGACAGTATATACTGCCTCCAGTTCGATGAGTATGCAACCCCCCTGACAAGCTAGCTAAGACGTGATGTTGACCAAAGTACAGGAACAAGATCATCACCGGTTCCCGAGACAAGACCATTCGTGTCTGGGATATGCACACATTCGCTTGCAAGCTCGTCATCGGCCCTCCGGAGGTTATCAACGAGTCGGGCCTGTCTCTCCTCTACGACGAACTCGGCAACCCTACGCACTACGCAACCTTGCCGGAGACGGACTCCAATCCCTCATCGCCTACTGAACAGCCACTGTCGCCGGGCCGTGCCCATGCCTCTGTGCCTGCTCTCGTGACCTTTCCTATGCATCACAAGGCCTCTATCTTGTGCCTGCAGTATGACGATCGTATCCTCGTAACCGGCTCTTCCGACTCTACTTGCATCGTCTACAACGTACGCTCCGGCTACCGTCCGATCCGGCGCTTGGAGCACCACAGCGCGGCCGTACTGGACCTCGTGTTTGACGAGAAACACATCGTCACTTGCTCTAAGGATATCTCCATCTGCGTGTGGGACCGCAACACCGGTGCTCTGCTGAAGCAGCTCCGGGGCCACTCGGGGCCGGTCAACGCTGTCCAGATGCGCGGAAACACCATCGTGTCCTGCAGCGGTGACTTCCGTGTCAAGCTATGGAACATTGATACGGGGAAGAATATTCGCGAGTTCTCTGGTCATACCAAGGGCCTCGCATGCAGCCAGTTCAGCGAGGACGGTCGCTACGTGGCCTCTGCTGGTAACGACAAGGTGATCCGGATCTGGGACGCCAACACAGGCGAGTGCGTGCGCGAGATGAAGGCCCACGACAACCTGGTGCGCAGCCTGCACGTTGATAGCGTGTCTGGGCGCCTAGTCAGCGGCAGCTACGACACGGACATCAAGGTCTGGGACATGGAGACGGGTCAGCCGTTGCTCGACTTCCCGCGCTGGCACCAGAGCTGGGTGCTCAGCGCGAAGAGCGACTACCGTCGCATCGTCAGCACGGGGCAAGACCCCAAGATCCTGGTCATGGACTTTGGCGCCGGCGTCCAAGGCATTGAGCTGCTCGAGAGCGGTCGCCGCCGCCCAGGGGCCGTGGCAGTCGGTATGTCGCCATAAGACTCCCTCTCGCCTGGAAACAGAGCTAACATTGATACGACTGCAGAAGGAGGGTATATCTAGCCGACAGAGGCAGCTGCATGCTGGCCGCTACGTACATTAATACCTAATTGCCCCGACGGCAACGGGATCTCTGGCAGGTCCCTTTAACGAATTTTCTTGTCACGAATCACCACGGGGCGACGCAGAAGGACTTGCAGTTTTGGACATTAGCGGTTTCGAATAAAACGTCTGGGGACGAACCTTTGGCCTGCGAGGATAGGAAGGGGGGTAGGGGCGGGCCGTTCGGAAGATGGAGGTGACATCCCTCGCGGGATATGGTAACTTGGAGGCAGGGTCGGTTCTTTTGTTTTGCTGGACTCGACAACGGCAGCTCTGCCCCATCCGGCCCTCTACGACGATACGTCGAGCCGGCTGGGCCTGGGCGGGCGCGCCTTGACTTCTCTTTTGCTATCTCTCCATTTGCATTGCGAGCGAGGCATCTTCCTGTGGGTTCTCATGGCTTCTATAGCATATAGAGTGGCATCTGTTCTTCGGTATGTCATCTTTGTTTTAGCAGACAGCTCGCTCTAGAGGCATCCCTCTAGGGCTGAACATTATCCATTCACTGCCCATGACCTTGTAATCCGTACTTGTTCGTGACAGAACATACCCCCTTACCTCTGCGTCAACCTTCCTCTGCGTCCAAGCCAGATGCGGATGGTGGCACGGAGCGTCAAGGAGATGTGCTGCTGATCTAGATAGACCACCGTGTCAGCGGTGAGCTGTGACTGGCTTTCAAATAGACGCTCTCTGACTGCATGGCGGTGCTACAGAGACTGGGCCAGTTTGGTTACAAGCTCCAACTACCGACTTGTCCAGCTGTCTTGCAGACATACCCATGCCCACCTGCATTTAAAGTTGGCGGACTGGAGTCCACGATGTTTCGAATGCATTAACCTTATCCGCCGTGCCCCTGAGCTTCCTAGGAGCCAAACAGTTCTACTCCAGCTTGCGTGGCATCGTTCTACGACTAGGAGGGTATCGCTGCAGCCACCTCGAGTCTCAGCGTGGGTGTGCGGGCACGGACAGGCTGTTCCAGGTGCTGGAGCTCTGGCTCCGGAGCGCACTTCGGCACTCCGATGGGAGGGCACCCCGCCCCACGGCCGAGGATGGCCCACCTGCCGAAGACCCCGGATCTAGCTACTATGAACGGTCGGGCCAGATGCTCGAGAAACAGTTTCAACGCCTCTCTCAAGGTAGATTTCACGCCCACATCGCCTGTTTTGGATCCATGGCCGCGCCAAGGTCGCCACCGTCGTCCGAAGTTTAAAAGGCCGGCGTTGGAAACCATTTTCGCTGTGGGCTTGCGGGCCCAGCTCTGGCCAAGTCTAGCCGGGCGGACATCAATGCGAAAGGCATGGCCAGTGGCGATGGCCACGGAGCTGCTAGCCGCCACCCGGCAAGGGCAGCATGCAGCGCATAAAGATCAAGCTCGCCGTGCTACCCCGGCTGGCCTAGGCCAGCTGCGATGGACCATTGTGCTTGCTCAACGTATCCACCGGGTGCGATGCCGCCGGCGGAAGCGAGCACACCGCCGGGGCCGGCCATTGGTGCCATGGCAGCCCATCATAATTCCGCGCATGGATGGAGGGTGTGCAGCTGAGCGCTCTCCCAAGGAGACAAAATAAAATAGAATATGTCTTTTCGCGGAGGGTACACTCGGCATCGAGTAGAAATTCCCCGTGGCGCTGACGCATCTGGGCGATCAAACACACCCCTGTCAGGGGGCGCCCTCTCTTTGGAGGGCCGCCAACGGTGTGCAGATGTTTCGAAACACAGGCCGAATGATGGTGCCGTGTGCATCTGATCATGTCTGCGCGAGGAACTAGCCGGCGGAGCCAGAACGGTCCTCCGTGATGAATCTGCCTTGGCAAGATCCCAGCATCCCAGGTCGGCCTGCTATATCCAAGACCTACTATGAGCCAGGGGGACACATCGCAGAACCCAAAAGGGGCCAAATGGGAGGCTGGTTTGGTCCAAAAGCTTGCGTGGATGGGCTTGTATCGAGCGGCCATGTGCTGATGCCCTATGCGAGACATCTCCAATGGCTGACGACCACGACCGCAACCACGACCGCAACCACACCAACGACCTGCGCGGAGCATGGCTGACTCGGCGCAGAAAGATAGAGACCTTGTCCTTTTTTTTTGTCATTCCTTTCTTTGGGCGAGTCCAAGAAAGGGGCACGGTATTGTAGGCAGGACATATGCCCAGAAGCTCATATCCGAAAGGAAAGGGGGAATATGCTGAGCCCCAAAGGGGGGCTGACAGCCTATTCCTAAAATATGGCCCCCCTTAGGCACCACCTAACTAAGGAAGGTACTGTAGTAACTACAAACAGAAATAGGCTCTTGATCACGCAGTCACCTTGGATGTGGCACTTCACAATGGGCCGCACCACTCAACCCCCGGGCTATTAGATTGACAGGACGAGAGTGGACCAGCAGTGGTCGTCTATGTTAGTGCTACTGCTACTCGGCCCGGCATGAAAGCGGCACTGGCGCGGCGCAATCGCGGCGACATGCGCCGAAGCTCAGAGTGCTAGAACGAACTAGAAGGAGGCCCCAAATAAGGAAGGATCTTGGAATAGCCGAAGAGCATAGCTCGCATAGGTACGACGCCGTGCGCGCGCCGTACCGCAATCTCTCGTCTTGGCAGGCCCTCCCATGGCGGCGTGACGGACGCCGTGGCGCCGTCCCAGTCGATTGGCGCGGAGGATTTGGATCGATATTCAGGGCATCTTCGGCGAGCCTCTAGCGGCCACACGCGAGGGATGAACGAGCTGCCAGGCACAGGACCTCAGACGCCGCGATTAGATTGGGCCAGCGGGGCCGACCAGGGACGCCAGCGCACCAAAGCAGCCAATAGCGCGGGGGTCCACCGGGGCGTTTTGAAACGGCGCCATCTCTTCGTCTCCTGGTTTTCCTGTCAACCATTTCGCATCGGGCCTAAGCTTCCTTTTCTTCATCGCTCTGATTCACCTGTCGCCAATCCTTCGCCCACCGCCACCGAGTGGCGCAACGTGCGAGGCTGCCAGGCTGCCCGGCTGCCCAGTTGCCCGTCTGTCCCTGTTTTTGCCAGACCCTGGCGCACTCGTATGACGAAGGGAACGTGCCCGAGAGTCAAAATCCAACCTCGCGCGACACCTCTTTGACCCGACGTCGCAGGCGTCGAGCCCATTTTCCCCCGCCCCCCTCTCTGTCTGGGAAGCTGCACTAGGTGTCGTAGATCGGATCCAGGCCGGCGATCCGGCAGGTCACAGGCGCTCTCCGCGAAGGTCTCCGGAAGCCAAAGAAGGAAATCCACCACCCCCCCTTTTGCCCCTAGTGACATTTGAACGTCTCCGTCTCCCCGCGCCCCAGTAAGTGAGTGGCCTCCCCGACCGTCGATCATTTTGCAATCTTCAATGCCCGCCATTCCTCGACCCCTGCATCCGACTAGGGAGGTACCTGCCGATTCGTGCCTGTCGGCGGCCAGCCTGGTCAAGCCTTTCTTCCTCGCTCGCTTCGGTATGGTTGGTGGCGGGTGGGGGAAGTCAGCGCGGCTCTTGCATTAACAACACCCCCTGAATTGGGCGATTGGGACCCTCCCCCCCGCCAGATCTCGCCCAGTCCGTCGTCCGATCTCCTGGTCCAGTCGTAGGCTGTGCTCGCCGCCGTCCAGCGCCCGTCTGCTGGTCTGTGTGCGTGCCCCGAGCTTGTGCGTCGCTTCCCCTGGCGCAGCTGTGTGTGCCTGGTGCCACTGGTGCTCGGCTCTGCCCACGTTGCTAGCTTGTTTGAGTTTTGTGCTGTCCGAATCCAATTAGGCCGTCTCTGGTGAGCTCCGTGTTTCCCATGTCTCTACACTACCCAAGCTCCCGCTGCTTCTCCCGTGACAGCGAGGACAGGCCGCGGGCTCTTGGCTCTTGGCCTTCGTTGCATGTTGCATGTGCAATGCCCGCCTCGGTGCCTTGGGGGAGCTTCTTTTTTGGTCTTTGCTGTTCTGCCTATGTTCTCGTACTGCCCCGGGCCCTGTCAGGCCGGGCGGCGTCGAGCCAAAGGATCCTGATTCGCAGGCGAAGTGATCTTCCTCATAGCACCCCGGCGTGGATCCTCGCGAAGTGGGGAGGCGGGAAGGGTTCTGGTCCCCTGCCTCATTTGTTAATGTGAATGTCGTCGTGTCCAGGTCAGCCAGGAACCTCCGTGATGGCCCCACATGAGCAGAAACAGCAGCTTGGGGTCGCAACCGGGAGCAAGGAGAGGCCCCGGGATGACGAGGATGGCCCCAAGGCGGCTACGCATCGCCACTCCCATCCACACCCACCCCTACCTCCCACACACGGAGAAACATGGGATGGGGCGGGAGAGGCGCCCGCCTCCCAGTCCCAGGAACTGCACCCACTATTGCTTGCGGAGGACCCAGAGGGTAATATAAGACCAGACGACTTTGCCGGTCCGAACCCTCCTATTGACTCTCTTCACGACCGTCCACCACCTACCCGGCGCCATCGTCCTTTTCTTGACCATTCTTCTTCTTGCATTCCTCGTCCCGACGTTCATTTATCCGAGCCGGCTTTGACTAGACGCGGTCGACCCTCGTCACCACCGCTGTCCATAGTACGTATTACTCTCCTTCCCTCTTTTGATGTGCCGTTTCACGCATGCCCGAGCGTTGTAAATGTTGGCCTTCACCGTGTCGGCTCACGGTGAGATTTCTCCACGAGAGTGGCAAGACGGCCCGCCTCCAGCGAGGTGGATTCCGCGGTCTCCATCATGTATGTGGTTGGATTGTCATGGTGGTGGCCTCAAGGAACTGGGGAGGTTTTTGAAAGCGTATTGTTTACTCGGGTCAATAAACGTCCCACTTGAACAATCGCATCAAACGGGTGATTCAACAAAGCTATTGACCGCGGTCTGGCTTTGTCACTACACCTTGCAGCAACCCTCTCAGATTCCCTTATCCCATACCACCTGTCTTGTCACCTTACCCCAGCCGTGGGTTCTTGACTTTTCACTTTCCATCCTTTCGAGTCTGCAGTGAACTTTGCCGCCTCATACAAGTTCCCCCCCACTCACTCTGCAACTTTCCTCTTACAAACAAACTAAAACTTCATACTCACCATCTCTTCAACATTCATGGTCTAACTTGGCATCGTTAGTCTTCTGCATTCCTTCATTCCATCGACAAACATCAGCACAAGCGACCATCATCGAATAGCTGGTTCTACGTCATGATGGGACTCTCCACACTCTTTACCGCATCTGTGCTGGCCTTGCGCCTCTTCTCTCTCCCAGTTGTTGCTAGCCCAACTCCGGAGCCTCAGGCTGCCGCTGCTCCCGCCGCCGGTGCGACCAGCTACTGGGTAAGCAGCATCGCCCGCCAGGGTACGGTTGCCTTCGGCAGCGATGCCGCGTACAAGGTATTCCGCAACGTGAAGGACTACGGCGCCACTGGTGACGGCTCCACCGACGATACCGACGCCATCAACAAGGCCATCGCCGATGGAACCCGCTGCGGCCAGGGTTGTGACTCCACCACCACTCAGCCCGCCCTCGTCTACTTCCCCCCCGGTACCTACGTCGTGAGCAAGCCCCTTGTCCAGCTTTACTACACCCAGTTCGTCGGCGATGCCGTCACTCCCCCGACCCTCAAGGCTGCGGCCAGCTTCGAGGGCATGGCCGTCATCGACTCGGATCCGTACGACAACCAGGGCAACAACTTCTGGGTGAACCAGAACAACTTCTTCCGCCAGGTCCGCAACTTCGTCATCGATCTCACGGCCATGCCCGCTGCGGTAGGCGCCGGTATCCACTGGCAGGTCGCACAGGCCACTAGCCTGCAGAACATCGTCTTCAACATGCGCCCGAGCAGCGAGGCTGGCAATGAGCAGAAGGGTATCTTCATGGACAACGGTTCCGGTGGCTTCATGACGGATCTCACCTTCAACGGCGGCAAGTATGGTGCCTTCTTCGGCAACCAGCAGTTCACCACCCGCAACCTGACCTTCAACGGGTGCGATACCGCCATCTTCATGAACTGGAACTGGGCCTGGACCCTCAAGGACGTCAATATCCAGAACTGCAACGTCGGCATCGACATGGCCAACGGTGGTAGCACCGGCCAGACCGTGGGCTCCGTACTCCTGGTGGACAGCATCATCTCCAACACCCCGGTCGGCGTCCTGACCGCTTACGACCCCTCTGAGGCTGCTACCAACGGCACTCTCATCATCGACAATGTGGATATGACGAACGGCGTCCCAGTTGCCGTTAGTAACGACGGTACCAAGGCCACTATCCTCGCTGGTAACCAGAAGATTGCCTCGTACGTCCAAGGACGTCTCTACGGAGCTTCCACCGGTGCCGGCAAGGCCGTCCAGGCCGTCCAGGCGGACAGCACGACCAAGCCTGCGTCGCTCCTCAACAGCGCCGGTAACGTTTTCACCCGCAGCAAGCCCCAGTACGAGAGCGTCGCGGTCGGAAACTTCCTCAGCGTCAAGTCTGCCGGTGCCAAGGGCGATGGTACCACTGATGATACCGCCGCCATCCAGGCCGTCTTCGACAAGGCCACCACCGACCAGGTCGTGTACTTTGACCACGGCGCCTACCTCATCACCGATACCGTCAAGGTTCCCAAGGACATCAAGATCACTGGCGAGATCTGGCCGATGATCATGGCTGGCGGCTCCACCAACTTCAAGGACCAGGCCAACCCGAAGCCCGTCTTCCAGGTTGGCCAAGCCGGCGACGTCGGCGCCGTCGAGATGTCGGATCTGATCTTCGAGACCGCTGGCCCCCAGCCCGGCGCGATCTTGGTCGAGTGGAACGTCAAGGAATCGTCGCAGGGCGCCGCCGGCATGTGGGACGTCCACTTCCGCATCGGAGGCTCCGCCGGTACTCAGATGGAGCTTGAGCAGTGCGCCAAGAATCCCAACGTTACCAACGCTGTGAACCCCAACTGCTTCGGCTCCTTCATGATGCTCCACGTCACCAAGCAGGCGACCGCCTACCTCGAGAACACCTGGTACTGGGTTGCTGACCACTCCCTGGAGCCGTCCGCCCACTCGCAGCAGATTGACATCTTCAACGGTCGCGGCGTCCTCATCGAGGGCCAGGGCCCCGTCTGGATGTACGGTACCGCTTCGGAGCACTCGGTTCTCTACAACTACCAGCTCGTCAACGCCAGCGAGGTCTACATGGCGCTGATCCAGACCGAGACGCCTTACTTCCAGGGTAACCCCATCGCCACCACGCCGTTCCAGGTGAACGCGGCCTTCAGCGACCCCGACTTCGCGGCCTCGTGCGCGTCCAGCGACGCCAAGACGTGCGCTCTCTCGTGGGGCCTCCGTGCCGTCGACTCTCATGATGTCTTCGTGTACGGCGCCGGTCTGTACAGCTTCTTCAACAACTACGACCAGACCTGCCTCACCACCGCCGACTGTCAGGACAACATGGTCAGCCTGGAGAACAGCACCGTCTCGCTCTTCGGCGTTAGCACCAAGGCCAGCAAGAACATGCTGACCGTCAACGGCAAGAGCGCCGCGCTCGACGTCGACAACCGCAGCACCTTCTGCGCCACCCTGGCCCGTTTCCAGAGCGTCTAGGCGGCGTTCCCGAGCGGACCAGATGGCGGCCAGGGCGCGAAGGCCCCGGGCGGATGTGGCTGCTCTGCCGCGCGCCGCGGTTAGGAATCCCGAGAGTCACCATCTCTCCTTGAGGATCCTTGTAGATGGACGTATCGGCGGACCAGTTGTCTCGCATCCTTGAGAACGACTAGGCCATGGCCGGCATCACTTGCTTTGTTATACTTCACTTCTCCCCAGGCCCAAGTGGCATTACGGACGTCTTGTCCTATTCGGCCGGCACTTAGAACCAGGAGTTTAGGCGCTTAGGGGAACTACATACCAGGGGTATTTTTTTTGGGGAGGGCATGAGATCTGCAAAATTCGTGTGGCATCTCGGAAACCCGCACATTGGCTGGAGCATTAGGGGCTACACATCCCTCCCAGCACCTTTTTTTCGCTTTCATGTTCGCAGGCCAAAAAGTGCCTTTTATCTGAGATAGCATTCCCGTAATAGAGGCCTCTCTCAGTGCAATATCGTTCCCTTGCATCAACTGTGACTGGAAATCTCCCCGTTGTTCGAGGACGAGTCGAGCCGTGTTAGTGCACCTTGAAGTGCTTGGCTTAGTCATCAGCCTCGGCTCCTCCACCAGCGATTGACAACGTCATCGGTTGCCGCCAGCGCATGCTCGCATGACTTTCGCAGAGAAGGTGCTAGAGCTCCTGCGCGAACCTCGCGCCTCTGGACACTCTGGACAACTACTGTCGCCTATCCAGGGCACGCACCGGTATGTACAATCTACGAGCCTACCGCGATTGCTTGGCTTGTTCTCCCCCTTTTCCGTCTTGTCAAATTTCGCAGTTCAAAAACACAAGGCGCTAACCGCCCGAAGCTGTGTCGAACAATGGACAGTTCTCCCGCGCAATCGACCCGGTCACGAACGAAAAAACGGCCGTCCGAAATGGCACCCGCAGCCCCCAACGGCACATCGGCTGCCTCCTCGGCGAGAGGTGCTCCCAGTAAGGTGAGGAGCATGCCGTACCTCCCGACGCCGACCGAGCTCCTCCTCCTCGCCTCGTACCCGGTTCTCCTTACGTTCGGTGCCGTCTTCTCGCTTCTTTCGCCAGAGACGCGCGCGGCACCATATGATGAGGTCATGCAGGCGCACTTCCAGGACGCCTCCCTCGCGCCTTCGTACTTTGCGCGCAAGGACAACGTCTTCAACACGCTCTTCGTCAAGCGCGGCTGGTTCTGGATCACGGCCGCTTTCTTCGCCTTCCTCTTCACCCACCCCGCCACGGCCAAGGCCCAGCACAAGATCCAGGGCACTATCCGCTGGGGACTAGTCACACTGTGGTGGATATTTGTCACGCAGTGGTTCTTCGGTCCGGCCATTATTGATCGCGGGTTTAGGTTCACCGGCGGCAAGTGCGAGGTCGTCGAATCTGCGGTCGAGAAGGGCACCGCCGATACGGCAGAGATGTTCACGGCTGTCGCATGCAAGGCCGCGGGCGGGAAGTGGCGGGGCGGGCACGACATCAGTGGCCACGTCTTCCTGCTCGTCCTGGGGAGCTTCTTTCTCCTGCAGGAGGTCGGGTGGGTGGTCCTCCGGGCGAGGGAGAGGGCCAGCGAGGAGCGGAGCGTCGTCATGGGTGACGGCGCCATCAAGAGCGCCAGCGCCGAAAGCCAGCACCACGATAGCGGCGCCTCGTCGGAAGGCGGCCTAGGACATGGCGGTAGATTCGCTGCCGTTGTGGTTGGACTGAGCTGGTGGATGATTCTGATGACGGCGATATACTTTCACACTTGGTTCGAAAAGGTACGTAACGGTTCTGCCGCGGTGATTCCGAGCACGAAGATCTAACTTATTGTTTCTATGCAGCTCACCGGCCTTCTCGTCGCCTTGGCTGGACTCTACTCGGTCTACGTTCTCCCGCGTTGGATCCCGGCGCTGCGAGGCGTGGTTGGTTTGCCCGGCATTTGAAGACTCGGGCTGAGGACTTAGAGAACGACCAATTGAATACTGCATGGTTTGATGATACCTAATAGAAACACTTCACTTTTCCAACTGCCTTCGCTCCCTTGTGACGCATCCTGATATCCTCTTCCTCCGGCGGCGCTCCTGAAGCAACCCGAGGCGCACGGACCCATGACCTCATCGAAGGTATTTCGGGCGTCTCTTGCCCTCGAATCCCCCCACCTTCGCAAACTCATGTCGCTGCGCAAAGTCATGACCAGCAGCACGTCCCACCTGGAGCTGGCGTCTGTGCTGCCAGGCCTTGTGGAGTTCTCGTTCAGCAAGGCCAAGAATAGCGGCGCACTGACTTTCTTCGAGTCCGAGGTCCAAGAGATACCAATCGATTCCCTCGTCGTATGCGAAAACCCCCCAGCCGTGCCTTCTGACAATCCTTAAGCTCGCGTACTGACCGATGGCCACAGTACCAGGTTCGCTTCGCACCCGCCCTAGCTAACAAGCCCAAGGGGCCGCCACGGAATGGACAGAAGCCCGTCGATCCGTTCGAGAACCCCAATCCAGACCTCTTTATTGCCGACTTGAGCACGAGCCACTACCTGGTCCTGAACAAGTTCCCCGTGGCGCGGCAGCACTTTATCCTCGTGACGAAGGCCTTCCGGGAGCAGACTCATGTGCTCGAGCAGGGCGATCTGGCGGCTACCTTTGACTGCATCAATGCCTATGCCGCCAACGGCCGCGAGCTATTTGCATTCTTCAACTCAGGGAAGGAATCGGGAGCGAGCCAGCCCCACCGCCATATCCAGTTGCTGCCGCGAGACGGCATGACCGACGGGTTGGGAGAAGGAGACAAGAAGTCGTCTTGGAATCTCCTGACGGATTCCCTCCTGCTAGCGTCAAAGCGGCAGAGCCTTCCCTTCCCGGTATTTGTGGACTGGCTCAGCGATCCAGACGCCGAGTCGCTGTACGTGAAGTATCGCTCGCTCTATGCGCGGGCCTTCGCCGCCACCATCGGGCGTGCACCCACGGCCGAAGAGCTCAAGGGCCCCGCGGCCTTCAGCTACAACTTGGCCATGACACGCGACACGCTCGTGTTGTGCCCGCGCATGGCCGAGGGGGCGCCGGTGGTTGCCGATGATGGCACCGTCATCGGGCAGCTCTCCCTGAATGGTACCGTCCTTGCCGGCACAGCACTAGTCCGGACTCGCCAAGAGCTGGAGTACCTCTCCAGCAGGCCCGATGCCTTGAGAAAGGTGCTGTCGCAGATAGGACTGGCGCTTCCGAAGGCGTAGCACCCCCTGTGTAGGGAGAGGCTTGGTTTTAGCAGGACGTCGCAGCACTCGTCAGGTATGAGTAGATCATGTCCTTGCACAAGCAAGATATTAAGGAGGCGGACTGGCACGTCTCATTACCACTAGTATAAATAACCGCTATGCTATCGACCGCGCCACCGTGCAGGCCAATGTTAGAGCAGACTATGTGCATACAGCGAGCAGCGAATGCCAGGCTGACACCTGCCTGATGATGCAACGGGACCGAACTCTGGCCAAAACGCGACGCTATGGGTATCAATTCAACACAGGAAAGAGAGTGAGAAGAGCCACGCGGCAACGGAAACGCAAGGAAAAGAAAACAGCATAAGCGACTTGGGGAGACATCGCTCCAGATTTTCTCCGCCTGTATTGATTCAAAACCCTCAGTTTGGTATATCCTTCTCAAAAGATGCTGCCTCGTGCCGCAGCTGGCATAGTAAATCGCGTGTCGTTCTTCTTGACAACCTTGCTCGCACTTCATGGCGAGTATTGCGCTCTCAGGGGCTGGGCAGTAGGCTCCGTCAGCCCGCCAATGTTGATAAACTGGTCCCAGACGTCTTGGACGTCTTGGATGTACTCCTTGGTACTCGCCACTACCAGCTCTTTTCCATACAAATCCGCAGTAGTTTGATCGTTCTCCGGCGTCGCCGAAGGTTGCCTGAGCAAGCCGCCCGCTCGTTTGCGGATCCGCAGGGGACTGGGTATCTCGACCGGGGCACGCGACTGACGCTTACTGTTGCGCCGTGGCAGCGCAGGCGGCCGCTCGCTCTCAGGCTCGTCCTCCATGTTGATTTGGACCGAGTACACGCTGCTAGCAGCAGTGTGGGCCATGAAGGTGGAACCGCGTCGCGGCAGGATCGCGACTGGGTCGCCGACGACATCTTCGTCATAGGAGTTGGCTATTGCTAGGGTGTCGGGGCACCCGCACGGGGGTGAGCAGCACGAGTCCCCATCCAAAGGGATACTGGATGTCGTCGATGCTGTCATCTTGGAGATGTCGCTGCTGTTGGTGGACGTCGCCGTCGAGGCGGACGAATTGGACGACGTCGAGTGCGATCGGCTAGCCAGTGGCGCCAAGTCCTCTGGCCTGAGCGAAAGGGTATTCAGGTCGGGCACAGTGAAGGACCGGCTGATACCTCCTTGCTCGCCGTCGAGCTGCACTTCGTTCGTGCCGTTGCCGTAGCCCTCTACGACGATCTCGTGGTAGGACAGTCGCCGCACCGGCTTGGGCACTTCGGGCGGCGAGTCGGTAGAGGTGTAGCTGTTGCGGAAGGCGCTCAGGGAGCGCCGCAAGCTACCTTGCAGACTGCGGAGCCGTACGGGCGGCCCGGTAGACCGCCCGCGGGATCTCGCCGTGGTTGCAGTGCTCGGTCGCCTGGGCTCCTCCGGTTGATGCGTCAGGGCGAAGTAGTCGATGTCCGGCTTGATCTCGTACGGCGTCGAGTTGGTGTCCGCGGAGAAGGATAAGATCGACGTCGAGACACTGGGTGTGGTAGGGAGCGAGACCGACGACATGGATGCCGCCGGCTTCAAGGCCACCTCACTCCGTCGGGGTTGCCGCGGGGGCGGGCTTTCCTTCCACGGCGGCAGATTCGCCGTGCTGATGGCGATGTTATAGTGAACGCCCTCCGTGTCCTGGCACTCGGCCGGCGGCTGCGTGCAGCTCCGCAGAACCTGGTAGACGGCGTAGATAAGAATCCAGCGGATCTTGCGGGCGTCGGCCTGCGTCAGCTTCTCGAGGCGGTCGAACTTGAGCGGCGAGCAGACGGCATCCTCTTCGAAGCGGCGATACGCCACCACTAGCTCATTGTTCATGACGGCGAGGTCTGTGTGGTTCGTGGCCTTGACCAGCGCGGCATGCGTGACAAGTCGCCGGTCGGGGCTCAGCTTGTCGGACTTGGCAAGCCACGACAGCCGGCGCGACTTTGGGGGTGGCACCTGGCCCGGGAGCCGCGGTAGTGGATGCGGTAGCGATGCGAACCGGTTGCGCGTGTCGAAGCCGTGCACCGTCTGCAGCGTGCAGATGCCGCCCAGGGCGGACAAGGGCGTCTCGCCGTGCAGGTCGATGCGAGTGTCGACGAGGTAGTCGTGCAGCGCCTGGAAGTTGTCGCGCATCAGCCGGTACACCTCGGGCTCGAAGATCAGACTCCGCTGGTCGATGGATTCGGGCGGGTAGTAGCCCAGCCGCGCGGCAAAAAAGGCGACGAGGAAGCCGCGGAACCGCTCGAGGTGCGCGCGCCCGCCGTCCGTGAGGCCAATATGCGCCTCTGAGAGGTCGTCCTCGAGGAAGTTCTGCAGCATCACGCCAGCGCGGCCGAGCTTGAGGTCCATCTCGACCTTGGCTCGCCGCATCAGCTGCCGCGTCATTGAGGATACGGCCTATGAGTTGGTCAGTACGCCTGGCCAGGGCATGGGGGAAGGCACTTGCGGTTGCTCACCTGGTATTCTGGATATGCGAGCAGTTGGTCGTTCATGCCAGCGCAGTGGGTGAATGCGTTGATGTAGAGGTCCTTGAGCTGAAAGTGCTCGGCCAGCCGCAGGATCGCGAGCGCGTGGATCGGCTGGTTCTTGATAGCCAGGTAACCCTCCTCGTCCATGTAGTCCATCAAGCCGGCCAGGTGATTCTCACCCTGGCATCGCAGATCCTCCATGCTGCTCATCAAGCCGATGAGGGCGGCCCCCAGATGCTCGCCCACCATGGACCTCCGAAAGACCCAGGCCAAGAGGTTCCGTATCGCAAGATGAAACCGGATTCCGTCGGGCTTGCTCGAGTTCCGCGGCGGAGGTATGTAGAGCTCGACTCTGGCGCGTGGGTTCCGCCGGCTCCAGGCGTCGAGGTGCCCGGGATCTAGTCGTGGCATGGGGCCTTGGGTATCATCCCAGATCAGGAAGTTCTTAATCAGAGGATGGCATCTTGCCGCCAGCAGGTTGGAGAGAGGGACGCGAAAGGCTGGTCCTCTTCTGGACTGGCCCTTGCGATATAGGTGAACTAGACAGTTCCCGTTCTTATGCCATAGTTCGGCGTCCTAAGAATGTGATGAGCATATACATACGGAGGCAGGCAGGCAGGCAAGGTGTCCGGCAGGCTGCGCAGACAGCGTGCAAACTTACCCTCTTCAGGCTATCCCATGCCGTGCAGGCCCTGGCAGCGCCGTCCCACCTCTTGACTTTCGCGCATTGCGGTATCCTGTCCTCCATAAACTCGCCGGCCCTCGACTTCCAGCCTCGTTCGCGGTTCGACATGCCGGTGTACAAGGTGAGCTGCTCTTTCGACAAGGACGGTGCCAAGCCAGACGCTGTTCGGTAGAGCTTGGTCCTGTCGCCGGGGGCTGTCATGGTTATATGCTAGGCTGGCCAGGCTAGAGGCCCTAGACTTGGGCCCGAGTCTGGGGACGGCTGGACACGCAATTGGTCGTGGCCGATCTAGACCGTCCACACTAGCTTCAGCTCGCCGGGGGCTTCCCAATTGCGTCGGAGCCGCGACCAATTTGCCGAGCGATGGGCATCCCTCAGCTGCAGAGAGCGAGTAGGACTAGCAAATCTGCTCGTCGTCGCACCGCCCAGCCCGCCGCTCCCTGCGGGTTCCTTTCACCACCGGCACTATGCGATGCCTAGCCTCGCAGCAGTCTCGGGGAGGTGACGAGTAGAGCGTTGCCTTGATGTCATCGAGAGGCTCCAGAAAGCCCCGAGGCGCCGAGACAGTTCAACACACCGGTCACCCAAACGAACAGAATAGTAGCAGCAGCACACCAGAGGCGGACCGGACGAGAGGGGGAGAGAAGGTGCGGAAACTCCCACCGGGGGCGCCGCCAGCGAGCGGCGGCAACTATAAGAAGTGACCCCATCGCGTCGGTCGGGAACGCCACCAAAGGTTATCTGCCCATTGAAGTGTCCACTCTGGGTGAGAAGGGGGGTCCAACGCGCAATTGCGGAGGGGCCAATGCGGTGCGGAATGTGGACGACGTGCAAAAGAATTGTCTCCTAGCGCTTCCGGTGAGAGCTCTGAGAGCTGGCGTGCGTCTCACAACCCGGAACAGGGGTCCTTCGAGCTGAAGGTGATCGGAGCCCCAAGAGGGGCCACCCCTGCGCGCGGAGCTGGGTACGTGTACACGACCCGACCGGTCCTGCGGCCTTTTTCTCTAATCGCTGGTGCACCAACCAGCCGCCGTGACGCGAGTACCATGGGCAGGGAGCCGAGTCTCGCAAGCTGCGAGCTGCGTAGTGTGCGCTGGCCGCGCTGCTGTGTAACCCCAGACCCCGGCCCTGGCCCGGCCATGGCGACCAGTCGACCTCGAGGACACACCGGAGTCCACATCTACTAGGAGCTTTGCTGACCCTTCACCCCCATGCCGCGCCCGGCGCCGCCCAGAGCTGATAGACCCGTAGGTTTGCCGCTTTGAGACAGGCTATTGGAATCATGGATGGCCTGGCCGTGCTAATACTTTTTAAGCAGCCTTGATGCGCAAGATCGTGGCTGGCAATCTTCAACTAGGGGTTTCTACCGTTGATCGTCGGGACTAAGGTACTTTTTTTTTTTTTTTGTTTTGTCTATGATGCCATTCTCAGACCCGACTCTTTCCAATCCCCATCCGCATCGCGCGCGTGGAGACACCTGAAGATCCGGGACGGGACAGTGCGGTGAGGCAACACGGAGAGAAGAAAGGAGAGACACACCCGCCCGGACGGCAAACCTTGTTTTGCTCAAAGCCTTTGTTTGGACGGGGAGGGGCCGACCGACGATGCGGTGATCGGCGCACAACGTATGCACCCACGCCGCTGGGAGCATTCCTGGCCTCTCGCTCAGCGTTTTTTCGGCCGATGTGTGTAGCAAGAGCTGCACCTCTCGGCGGCAAGGCCTGGTTCGCCCTGCCGCCATGCCAGACTAGCCCGCGGGTCCACTCAGCTAATAGTGTCGGGTAGGAGAGCAGCCGGAGCGGCTGCCTCTTGAACCCCACGCGCCGGCGAGTAAGAGAGCGAGGCATATCAATGGGGGGCCCCTGTCATGGCAGATGTATTCGAGCCTTCTGCGTGACGATCGGTCGGCCAGCCGAGTGTGCATGTGGGCTTTCCGCCCCGGTCCCTCTCACTTCGAGAAGTAAAAACCTATCTGGGGCTAATGGGCACGCTATCTCCTTCGAAGCCCCGGCGCGCCCAAATGCTAGCAGGCCAGCCTCCCCATCCTCTCCAGTCTCGGAAATATGAATATCGATCACCATCCTCGATCACCATCCAAGACGATCTTCCATCTGGTTGTTTCTCTCCCCCGAGACGATGGGCGGCTCCTGTCGTTCAAACTGGCTCCTCCATTCCATGCTTGGCGGGGGATCTACACAGGGGGGGGCTGGGCTGGGTTAGGTGGCATTCCGCTTTTCTTTCCGGCCGTGATTGGCCGGACGCGAGTGCCGACGACACAATCAAAAGGCCTCACGCCATCAACCCCTGGTCTCGACTCTGTCTAGTTCGCCTCGACGTGCACAAGAGTAGCACAAACCCAATAACCGGATGGGTTGTGCTCATGACCATTGCCTTTTTCATCGTGACGAGGCAAGAGACAGTGCCGCAAATAATTGGCAGGAGCATGGTGAAGGCGTCTTGAGTTTCGCCCATCGCCATGTCAACGAGACCAGGGGCTCCCGCCTGCTCATCTCGCCCGGCCGCGCTCGCTGCCGCGCCTGCCTAGCCACAGACTCCGGACCGCTGCTCTTGGGAAGTGGCTGCTCGGTCTGCTGTCGAGGCGAATATTCTGCCGCCAATCGAAAAAAAAAAAAATAGAAGGAAAAAGAAATAGCATCGAAAGGGCTGGCGCAAGAGCCACCCGCCGCCCAACCCCAAACGTTGTCACCCACGCCTGCTGCCGTGGCGCTCAGTTGGGGGGTGGCGTGGACTTGGGGCGAACAGGTCTTTTTGTCTCAGGTCTATTGTGTAGACCGCATCTACAATGCCCTTTCCTGGAACTTCTGGGCGGGGAGCATGTCTCGGTGGGTTAGCTTGAAGGTCTAGAGCGACGGCGCCTCGCCGGGCTTTCCGCCGACGCAGTGGGTGAGAGTGCAGAGCTTGCGCCTCCCGCGCTAACGTCGAGACATGCAGAGGCGCTGCATATAACCTCGGGCCTGGTTTTAGCTCGCTGCCACGAAACGTTAAGTGGCCTGCTCGCTGGGGCAGAACAGGACCCAGAGGCCTGGAAACGTGGTCCTACTATGGCATCAACATGTCGTTCTGTCTTGGCTACCTGCCATGGGCTCTGCGCGGGGTTATGGGACGTTTTCAGGCCCAATCGGGCCTGTACAGGAGTCGCACAGATGAATCCCGCACGCCCCGGTCAGCCGGCTGGGCCTAGGAGGCGCCGAAAGTTGCGACGAACCTTGCGGTCGAGCACATCTGAACTCTTTGGGACTGTCATTTTGTTTCAAGGGTTTCGTAGACTGAGTGAAGGGGCTAGGCAGCATGATTAGTGCCCGCTCGATTTTTTTTCTCTCCGAGCGACCTCGTGGCTACTCCACCTCGTAGTCTCGCATCTGTCCTCCGATGCCTCGGAACAGGGAAATCGGCCACTCGCGAGGCAATGAGGCCGCTTCGACTCCGTCTTAGCGTTGAGACCTAGACATAATTGCTAAGGCAAGCTGGGTTAGCCGCGATGTCACTAGCGACAAAGTATATCATCAAGCGTACTAATAACATTTAGCAAACTCCGCAGTCTCTTTGACCAGGACCGATCGAGGAGCTTAAGCAGAAGTACTAGGTTCAAAGCTATTCTTTAATGATCAAGCAGCACACGATATCTTGCCATCTCGATAACCCCATCGAGAGTGATTAGTTCCCTACGGCACATAGATCATCGGCTCTGAACCGTCCTTCTCTTCGTGTTGTCCCTTCGCAACCCGTCGGTTGTGGACTATGTAAACCACGATCTGCAAGGCGGCGAAAGCGATACCCACGCTCACCATGATGGCTTGGGTGCGTAAGCCGTTAGAGTATCTGCCGTCATTAGATTTCTGCGGGAAGGGCAACGTGGGGAGTAGATAGCCTACAGTGGTGCATCTCCTCCCTGGAAGTATTGGGTACCGACCATCAAGCCGCTGATGGCCGACATGACCCACATCCTGGACGCCGAGTATGCTTGTCAATCCTGTACGGGCTCAAGAATAGAACGGGCCGCTAGTACTCACGCAATGCCAATGCTTCTCTCACGGGGATCTCGACAGTTAAGCTGCACCCAAGAGTTGTGCACCGGATGATAGCCGACGGCAAAGGCATTCACAGCCGTCCACAGCCCCCAGCGTGACCACTTGTCTGCGTGAGGCTGCAGCTCGTGGGCCATGATCAGCGTGATTAGGTAGCATGTCTGAGCGGCAATCACCGTACCGCCCCTGCGGTTCGTCTTGTCGCTCAGGTAAGCAAAGATAAATACCACTACCAGCGCAAGCGATGCGCCCACGGCCGCCAGCGCGTTCGCAGCGATCTGATCGAAGCCCATCGACACGATTATGGACGGCGTGTACGTTGTGAGCGGGCTCCAAGTGGAGAAGACGGCGAAGGTGGACACATAATGCGGCCATCGGCGGTAATGCGCGACGGTCCGCCACACGACGCTTGGTGGGATGCGCAGGCCCTGCGCGCCGAAGCGCTGCTCGCTATCGTCCTTCTCGAGGCGCCTTTGGAGTATCTCTTGCTGTGGGGCCGATATGCGGACTAGCCCGGGGCTTAACAGCGGTCGTGGAACGTCAGGCGAGCCCGGAAGGAAGAAGAGCAACACGGCCGACACGCTGACAGTGAATAGACCCTCAACTGTTGCGTTATGGTTAGAACTAAAATCTGGGATATTGTCTTTTAGGAGTTTTCACGTACTGAGAAAGAGCCATTGCCATCCGCGGAGCCCTCGCACATGGTCCAGCTTGAGGATCCCAGAGGCGAGGACTGGGCTAAGCGCATTCCCGCCGAACATACCAAAGAAGAGAATGGCAACCCGCTTGGCCAGCTCTCGCTTCTTATACCACGTTGAAAGCGTGTAAATGGCGCCAGGGATGTAGCCAGCCTCGGCAAAGCCCAGGAACAGCCGGGACACGAGGAAACCGGTGCGGTCTTTCAAGAAGACCTGTAAAGTGGCGATGAGGCCAAACACGAACACTTGAGCGGCAATCCACTTGCGCGGGCCAACCTGGGATCTCTGGTTAGGCTGCTTTCGAGGATCGCCCTTCTACCACACACAATGCATGTCCACTCACCCGCTGGAGGGCCATGTTGCAAGGAATTTCCCAGATCACGATGCCCATGAACATGAGCTGGTTCCCTAGGTTGATGGTATCCTGCGCGACCTTGATGTCCGCGGCAAACCCATTCGTCAGCGCGCTCGCGAGATTCATGCGGTCCAGTTGGAACACCAAGAGCCCCAAGAAGAGCAGCGGCAGCACCGACGAATCGACCCTATATTTTAATGATTAGTGGTTGTAAACATTTGTCTAAAAACCCGGGCACTCTGACTTCTGCCGCGCTTTGGCCTCATCGGCAGCGCTCCATTCCTGTGCCCCTGACGAGATCGAAGAACCAGATGCCCCCTCAGGCGTGTCATCATATGCGATCTTTTCCTCTGTTGGGTCACTCATGCTCGCAACTTCGTTTGCCGTGGGCGCTTATCCGTTGATTGTCGCAAGATTTGGGATCTATAAGCAGCCTCCTGGAGGTGGGCGCAGGTTTGAAAAGGGCAACTACGGTCCAGAGGGCAAGTGATATTCGATATCACCGCCAGTATAGCACACATATGTGCTCATGTTTCCGTCCCCCCACTCAGGATGCAATCGTCCTTGGTTGCGAGATGCCGCCATGGTAGCGCGATGGCGTGCGCGGGATGTCAGGGGACCTCAAGGTCAGCCAAGGTGACCAGACAAGAGTAAACCCAGCATTCTATTTCTGCAAATCCCGAATGGGCGCCTATAATCTGCCCAAATGAGACGATTTTGCAAATCCCGAGGCCGTGGCATTGCACCCAGGTGGGTAAAGGTGCGGATTGCGTGATTGTCTCGCAGTGCACGCCATCGGTCCACAGTGAACGCCCTGGTACTACCACTATTGCTGCTCGGGATCTAAGGTACACGGAGCTCCAGCACCACGGTGTCGGATCCCGAGACGAGGTGTGTATAAGGCACGCGTAGAGGTGGTATCTATTGAAAATCGAACTGCATTGTTTGCGCGACATTGATTCGTTTGCCGTGCACCCCGCGTCTGAGGTTCGACTTGGGCCATTCCAAGCACCTCTACCTTGTGGTTCCGGTTTGAGAACCGCCCCATTCTCTTAATGGTTTAGTCTACATTGTGCCTTTTGCTCGTCAACAACCTCGTCAGCTATGCCCGGACTTCCCATCAAACGAGTAGCGGTGATCGGCGCTGGGCCAGCCGGCGCCATTGCCGTGGATGCCCTGGCCCAAGAACAAGCGTTTGATGTAATCCGCGTATTTGAGCGTCGGGAAGGACCTGGCGGATGCTGGTATAGCTCACCTCCTGACCAAGCGATCCTCTTTGCCTCTTGTACGTACGTACCACTAACACATCCCAGGGTAGGTGATCGGTCCAAGCCACAGACGATATCCGGCTTCATGGCTCTGGCCGATCGCACAGCCGATGCACCTCTCCCAATTCCTGAGACGCTGCCTGCTCAGACCCCCAAGTCAGACCAGCCGCGTTTCTCTGAATCGTCTGTGTATCCGTACTTGGAGACTAATATCGACTTTTTGCCTATGGAGTTCAGCCAGGAGCCCATCCCAAACGAGCGGAGTGAGCGCTCCATCTCGGTCCACGGCCCGGAGACACCTTTTCGTCGATGGGACGTGATCCGCAAGTATATCCAAGGCCTCGTAGAGCGGCGCGGGTACGAGGACTTCATATCGTACAGCACCACAGTAGAGAGAGTGGAGAAGGTCGGTTCAGAGTGGAAAGTGACGCTCCGTAAAGACGGCAGCCAGAGCTACTATTGGTGGGTTGAGTGGTTCGATGCCGTGGTAGTGGCGAGCGGTCACTTTTGGGTTCCCTACATACCTCCTATTGACGGCCTGGAGACATTCGAGAAAGCACGGCCTGGAAGCGTGATACATAGCAAGCACTTCCGCGGCTGCGAGCCATTTGCAGGAAAGGTAAGTTCACCTAGGTCTCTCCCGCAATCAATGCTAATGCCTAGTTTCCTAGCGAGTTGTGGTGGTCGGTGCCTCGGTTTCCGCGGCTGATATCGCCTTCGACCTCACCGGCGTGGCCAAGTCGCCTGTACACGCCATCACAATCGGGCACGCGCCGAACGGCTACTTTGGCGACGAGGCCTTCAACCATCCGCGAATCCAGAGGCACCCTTCCATCACTAGCGTGGCAAACCGGACGGTCTATCTGCAGGATGGCAGCAGTATCCCGGACGTCGACCATATTGTCTTTGGCACAGGATACAGCTGGACGCTCCCATTCCTCCCCTCGGTACCTGTGCGGAATAACCGCGTCCCAGACCTCTACCAGCATGTTGTCTGGCAACACGACCCCACCTTGCTGTTTGTCGGGGCTGTCTCGGCTGGCTTGACATTCAAGGTCTTCGAGTGGCAGGCCGTGTTGGCAGCCCGCCTGCTCGCCGGGCGCACATCGCTGCCGTCGCTAGCGGAAATGCGAGCATGGGAAGATGCGAGGATCAAGGCCCGGGGAGATGGGGCTAAGTTCACGCTTATCTTCCCCGATTTCGAGGACTATTTTGAGACGCTGCGGAAGCTGTCTGGAGAGGGCGCACCGGGAAAGGGGAGACAGCTGCCTAAATTCAGGCGAGAATGGGTACGAGCATTCCTAGATGGCCATGACTTACGGAAGAATATGTGGAAACGGCTTAATGCGAAGGCAAGGGATGAGCTGAACGGAGGAGGGAAAGAAAGGGTTGTGCGAGCGCGCTTGTAGCTTGTAAATAATGAGAAAAGGGTAAGTCGAGATGCTAGGTATATGGCGCAAGATATGTCCTTGTTTAGACAGCTACCGATCAGGCCGGCTTGGAACACAGAATCAGTACACCTGTTAGGGCAGAAGGAGAAGCACGCATACCTTGACAGCCACCTAGGTTTCCGCTCGCATCCCCGAAACCATATCCGACGAATGGTGGGTCAAGTTCGACGTGGACCTTGATCTCATCACTATCTGGGCTACTCAGAACCACCACACGGTCGCCGACGTTGAATTGCTGGACGTCCGACCCTATCTCGATCAAAATTCCAATAGCTTCGTGTCCGATGGGGTATGGAATATTCGAGCCGCCAAAAAAGCCATGGTAGATGTACATGTCGGTCCCGCAGATAGCAGCGCTAGTTACGCGGATTAATGCATCTCCGGGGTGAACAATATTCGGCTTTGGGATCTCGCGAACGGCAATGTCGAAGGGCTTCCCCTCCCACATAACGGCTTTCATAGTATTACTTTTAGTCATAATGATTGCGAGGAGGATGATAGAGATGAAGGATGGGGTAGTGCGATATATGGAAGTAGGCAACAGATGACCACTAGGAGATGCTGTATAAGTGAGAGAGAATCGTAGAAAATCCCATAGTTATTCGGATGATCGAGGCAATCAAATTAATAGATGACCTCCCATGGGTATTGTATCTATATCGGAATTATCAAAACGCCGCCCTACCATTTCCGAAGGATTAATTGGAGGATTGAGCACGAGGCTATTTTGTCGAAGAATACGCCCTTTGTGACCTATATCCGTTGTTCGTACGCCGCAGACTACTTGACATCTCAGGAACCAACTACAGTACAGCCAACAGAAGGTGCTTATGGGTGAGCCACCATCCACGTCAGCTCTGGTATGGTTAGCTATGGGGATGGCTACTACATAATCACGAGATCTCAATCCCAAACTCATCAATAACCTCGAACATAAACTAACTGCTCGATGATCTCAACCCGTATCAGATTTGTGACCGCCATACGTTGGGCCATTCAGTACCCAGCACAGCTTTGTTAATTATCATAAATTCGGTAAGAAGTAATTTTGGATGAAGGGTTGCATATTTCACCGAGGAAAGTGACTTTGACGCCACCGAAGTGCTGAAGTCGGCGGAGGCATTTATTGATGTTGGGATAATTACCCGCTTGCAAATGGAGAGGCCCATGTCCGGTTCTGTTCAGTATGGCGCGGGCCAGTTGCGTGGGCCCTGAGGATTTACATCCCAGAGCCTTTCTGGCTTCTGGAAACTTGGTTGGGACTTTCTCCCGACATTTTCTCGCATTCTCAGCCTCTTCGTTCGGTCTTACCACATCCGGCTACAAGGGGGTTACAGATGCTGCCACCACAGCTAATACGCCAATAGACGTTTCTCGGCAACATGCAACGTAATCACTAGCAATGCTTTATCTTTTAGTACTACGTATTTATGTGGTATGATGATTAATGCCATATTTGTGTTAACCAAATGCAGAGTATGTAGCGAGATAATCGGAAGTATATTGCACTTTCTTCCTGTTTGGGAAATGGCCGAGGCTGAACTCGCGTTTGCACACTACAGGGGCATTGCAATTATGGAACGGTAAATATCCCTGCAACTCGTAAAATTGAAAATCAGAAGTTCTCTCCTTTTTCAGAGTTCTTTGGGACTCGACTTGGTTTGTATCGGCCCATCCAAATGCCGAGGATGGCTTCATACGCGAGCGTGTTAGGTCAAGACATCTGGAGGGCTAGCGAGGACCATGCAGAAGTCTCGAGAGAGAAGAGGGTACGTCTCGCTTACAAACGCGCCAAGAGTATATGTGAAAAAGCCGGTACGTAATCGAGACTATCTATGCTACAGAGATATACTCACATTCTTGGGTCAAGCTATGAGCGTCAAAGACGTGGATGAACTTAGCGATCGATTCTTTGACGCCCACAAAACCGGTGAGTCCTTTGACGACCGTTGGTGCTAGGGGTGCAACTAGCTAAGATACGTAGGGTGGACGGTACATGACACGGCTGTCTTCACCATCTTAACCATACATTGGAATCTGTGTATGGGAACTATCGCGCTCTTTGCACGGGAGAGGGCCGACGTCCAGACGCTTCTTGAAGACCTTCGGCAATTCCGGGTGTGCGGCGAGTTCATGTTAACGGAAGTGGGCCATGGCCTTGATGCTCGGAATCTTGAAACTGCGGCAACCCTCCAGGCAGATGGCTCCTTCGATCTACATACCCCAAGCCCCGATGCCGCCAAAGCCATGCCCCCAAGTACCCCGTGGGGCGAGATTCCAAGAGTGGCGGTGGTCTTTGCCCGGCTGATCGTTGAAGGGATAGATAGAGGCATCAAACCCTTTCTGGTACGTTTGTGCGAGGCGGATCAAATGTGTCCAGGAGTGACCTCGCGGGCTTTGCCTACTCGTGTCGGCGCTAGACCTTTGGACCACGCCATCACGAGCTTCAACCACGTACGCCTCGAGCCCTCTGCGCTATTGGGTACAGTGAAAGAGGCGCGAGATCCGAGAAGAGAGTTTCTCTCCCAAATATGGAGAGTTTCCGTAGGCACATTAACAATCTCCCTGAGCAATGTCGCTATGCTCAGGAACTGTGCGTACATTGCATGGAAGTTCAGCCAGGACCGACTTGTGAGCAAAGACTCGGCAGGAGGGGGACAAATATCTACCCTGCAGTTTTCCACTCAGTTTCGGCCAATACTAGCAGCTGCCGTTCAAGCCGCTGTGTTTGATGCTTACGGGACGGAGACGGCATCCCTGTTTAGGGATCAAACCTTGGGCTTCGAGGTTCGTCATGCTCTGGCTACGATCTTCAAAGCTACCATTATTGAGGCTGCGCAGCCGATCGTGGGCGAACTAGCTGATCGGTGCGGATGGCGGGGGCTCTTTGCATTCAACCAAATCGCGGAAAATATGATGGCTCAACGTGGCAACTCGGTCGCCGAGGGAGACGTACTCGTCTTATGTATAAGTATGCATGCCAATTTGAGAATGCAGCCAAGTGCTAACGGGCGTTTAAACTTTAGGGCTTGCATCTGAAGTGTTGCTGGGCCGTTACCAGATTCCTCCAGCAAGAGATCCAGACTGCCTCCTGGCACAACACGAACGACGAGTCTGGGCCGAGGTTCGAGAGACAGCGGCCCAGGTAGCCGGGACCCAGGCCAGATCTACAGCTTTCAACCACCACATTCTCCCGCGGTGCCGTGCCCTGGTCGTCGCCACAGGACAGCGCATGGCTTATGAAGCGGCGAAGGCCTCCAATGATATCTCGCCCGAAGTGCTAGCCCTGTACCAGTCCACTTGTGTGATGGCCGAGCCTGGATACTACTGTGAGAATGGGGAGAGGATGAGTGATTTGTTCGCTCGGCATGTTCATGCAGTTGAGGCGGCATTACCGCAGCTGCCTTCTCTTTTAGAAGCAGGCGACGCACGAAGCTGGGTTGCTGCTCCCATAAGTGACCGCAGCAGATGGGAAGAGTTTGTGAATGGCTTGCCTGCGTTTCGAAACGACTCCCAATCGGAGACTAAGTGCCGCCTATAGTTAGCACGATGGTTCTGCAACACCGCAGAGTGACCATCTTATGTTAGCGCCTTCATAACGCGGCCAACATCATCAATATTCCTAACCATAACAAGTCATTTTATTGGTCTATAGCTTGTCTTGGACTCGGGTACATGATAGGGGTAAATACGTTATGGCAATACCGGCCTAAAGAGGAAGCATAACTCGACGGGCCTATCAGGGAGAAACTCTCTCAAATATTGCCTGACATTGACCGAATTTGGACCTCAATGCTGTGCTGCAGTGGAACGGGAGATTTTCATTTATTGCCAGTGAAATGACAGCAGTAAAGTGAGGGGTTGAGTTGTAGAACTTTGTGCTCACCCGCTTCTCCTAAAGCCATTCTCCATTTTTGAAGCTTTTTGAAGGCTTCACCGAACCTAAGATGGTCAAGTCCGAAGAATACTGGCTTCGCCCACTCGGATGGGAACACGACCCCGAGGAAGAGCGGATTCGGTTCTCTACCTTTGACTACCTCTCCGCCTGCGTCTACAACAGTTACGCCCTCTTCTTCAACCTGGAAGATAAAGAGAGACCCAAAGTGATTGAGGCGCTCAAAGATAGCCTAGAAAGAACTCTCTCGCAGTGTAGACAGCTTGTCGGAACTGTGCAGAAGAATGAGGAAGATGATGACCACTCTTTTGTGAAGAAGCGAGACTCCGCCGTCAAGTTTTTAGTCAAGTACTTCGAGGCCGGAGACAATGTCCCCTCCTTCTCGGATATCGAGGAGGCTCATTTCACCTCGGCATGCCTCGGGAATATTCCCAACTTCGTTGTTCACGGGATGGAGTACGGCGAGCGCCCCGAGTGTCTTCCAAGCGCGAAGCCCATCATTGCAGCTTTCCAGGCCAACTTTATCCCCGGAGGACTTATTTTCATCATCAACAGCCACCACTACTCCAACGATATTATGGGATGGGCCGGTTTTGTACGCCAGCTAGCCGAGAACTGCGCCTCTGTCCTCAACCAAACGGCATTCCCGTCCTGGGATCCGGCCAACCTTGATGCCACCCGCTTCACTACGGCGGACTTTCCCACAGAGAATAAAGTCGACGGCCCTGTTCCTCCGGAACGACACCCCCTTCTGAAGGGAAACTATGCGCTTCTCTTCCATCTGCCCAAGAGCAAGGCAGCCCAGCTCAAGGAGTTGGCGACGCCGGGGAAAGAGGGAGAGACTTGGATCTCTACTTACGACGCATTCTCGGCCTTCCTGTGGCGTATACTGACCAAGCACCGCACGTCACTGTACGACGCGGACCCGGAAGCTACACCACTCTTCGCGGAAGCCGTTGACATGCGACGGCGTGCGGATCCACCCGTTGCGCCACGGCAGCAGCGAAACTTATTCTGGGCCGCATTATCGGCGGACTATCCAGACCACTTCACGGTCAAACAGGTGGTGTCTGAGGTGCCGTTGTCGGAACTCGCAGCCAAGATTCGCACCATGACCAACAGCATGAACCACGGAGTCATTGACAAGGCCCTTGACATGCTCGCACCCATCCGCGATAAAACGAGCCTCTTCACGCGCGTTGACTCGTTCCCGCCGCTGAGCGTCATCACCACCGACTGGCGGGAAGCGGATGTGTGCAGGGCCGACTTTGGCTTTGCGCGGCCCCGGGCCTACCGGCACCTCTTCAGCACCGTGACCGCGAGCTTGATCCTCATCTACCCTCCCCGCGCCTCAGACTCCGCCGATGAGGGCTGCGAATTTGTCATTTCTATTGAGACGGACATTATTAAACCGCTCCTTGAGGACACTGAAATGAACAAGTTCTTTGAGTTTAGGGGTTACGAAGTTGACACCGAGAAATGATTAAATCTGCTGGAATTCATCCCTTGGTGATCCTGCGAGAGATGACAATCATCATGCAGCATCGTTGGGCAACCTCTGCGCTTGAATATGGCGAGAAGGAGTTTTTCTTCTTCTTCTTCTGTACGGGGAATCAATCACTCGCTCTTGGGATCAAGGCTAGCAGAAGCCTTCTGCCATTCGTTCAGCTTTTAAATAGAGTGAATCTCAAGTGGATGATCTTACTGCCTGCTATATTGATCCATAGTTCAAAGTCGGGCAACTCCATGAATCATAGGAACGTCTAGAACTACACAGCCACTCGCTACTCCCTCTGTCCGGCAAGACGAGGAGTGGGAGACTGGTCTCGAGAGACACAATAAATATATTCCCGGATATATAGGTATGAACGCAGCTTGTTAGATAGGCTAGCAGCAGCCGTCAAAGCCGGTCGAGAGCTGTAAATATAGACTGCCAGGATAGACAGGGTTAGGGTTGTGCGCCCTGCCGACAGCTCCAAGATGTCTCCCGGCAGGCAAGTCGCCTCGGACGTGCCCATCAACATTTGGAGAGATGGTCTCAAGGCCCAGACCGACAAACGTGCACCACCATCCTTCTTGCCGCGGAGCGATGCAGCGCCCACCATGGCGCCTCTAACACCCTACACATACATCCAATGCCCTTGTTCCGACCCATCAACGATCGATCACCCGGCCGACGCCTCGTCCCCCACGAACGCGGAGCTCGACGATGACGAGCGCACCTTCGACCCTAGGGCACCTCGAGCCAACTATAGCTTGTACCCCCTCGAGCACCTCCTGTACTGCGAGGATTGCCACCAAATACGGTGCCCGCGTTGCGTCTCCGAGGAGATTGTGACCTTCTACTGCCCGTCATGCTTGTTTGAAGTGCCCAGCAGCAACATCAAGAGCGAGGGCAACAGATGCACCCGCAGCTGTTTCCAGTGCCCTATCTGCATCGGCCACCTCACAACCGTCTCTCTCGAATCCTCCCCCGATGCGAGCCTCCTCGCAGCCTCGAATACAGGGACGGCTCAGCCGTCTGGCCCTTTCATCCTCTGCTGCTCCTACTGCCAGTGGAACTCTACTGAGATTGGGATCAAGTTCGACAAGGCCAATGGAATCTACTCACAGCTGGCCAAGCTGCGCAATGGCGGCCTGCCTAGGCTGACGGCCAAGGAGCGTAAGGAGCGTCGCAAGGATAGCGTGCCTGGCCCCGAGTCGGGCTTGGCATCCGCAGCGCCGGTCATGAGCGCGCGGAGTACTAGCCCCGCCGAGAACGAAGCCTTGGACATCGAAGCGCAGTTTGCGAACCTCAAGACTTTCTACCAGGGCCAGCTGTCGGACACGGGATCGAGCGCGGCGGGCTTGTCCGGGTTGGGCGACCTGGGTTTCGCATCGCCCAACTCGTTGTCCCGGATCATGAGCATTTACACGGGCGGAAATCTTCACGACAAGAAGTCGCGGGCCAAGACGGGGGCCATGCGGGAGGCACTCGACGCGGACGAGGGCTTCCGAGTGGCCGACCTTGACGAATCTGCCGCGATCGAGAAGCTGCGTGAGGACGGCTACGAAGGCACGAATTCGGCCGAGCAGGCGACGAACCAACCGCTCAACCAGGCCAGCGCCGATCTCTACGGCCGCAACCGCTTCTCCTCGGAGTTGCGGCCCATACCCTACCTCCTGCGAACCAAGCGGTCGAAGCGATGCCCGATCTGCCGGCACATCATCACCAAGCCCGAGAGCAAAGTGTCGTCAAACCGCTTCCGCATCCGCCTGGTCGCGAATAACTACATGCCCAGCATCCAGATCCGGCCGCTGACTGTCGCCGAGGGCGGCACCGGGCCGACCGAGACGCTCACGTCGCTGAAGCCAGTCCCGTTCCTCCTCACCTTTGTGAACCCGATCTTCGAGACGGTCAAGGTGACGCTGGCCACGCCGACGGCGACCCCGGGCCGGTTCAGCAGCAAGGTCACCGTGTTCTGCCCACAGTTCGAGATCGATGCCAACACGGACGTGTGGGATGAGGCGCTCAAGGACGGAGACAAAGACAAGCGGCGCCGGAAAGGTGAGGAGGGCGAGGGGGGGATAGGCAAGATCTGGGAGCGGGGTCGGAACTGGGTCAGCGTCGTGGTTGAGGTGGTGCCCGCCTCGCTGCGACTGGACCTGCTCTCCGTGACGAACCCGGACAAGGACGTCGACAAGGGCCCGCTACGGGAAGACGAGGATATCCTAGAGATTCCCATGTTTATCCGCGTGGAATGGGAGACTGAGGGAGGCGGCGACGAGGTCGGCACTGCCCCTAACAAGGAGAAAGATGCCAAGGAGAAGCGAGAGCTTGCATACTGGTGTGTACTTGGGCTTGGGCGCATTAGCCAGGGTTAGATGCCGGAATTACGATACCCCCGTGCTTGGTACTTTTTTCTTTCCCTTTAACAATCGACATGCACCGGGCCATGTGTGAGAGCAAGTATTGAGTTTGGCTGTGTGAGAATCCCTCAGGCTTGTATTAGAAGACACAAGCTAAGCTAGACGCCGTTCCTTTTGGACTGCCCTGAATGCATTGCAAAGCCCCTAACCCGATCTCAATCCATTGGGTAATCCTTGATGCACTATCCTCACCCGAACCTCGCCTGCCACCCTGAACCGTTTAGTACTCGCCACCGGTCTGGGGGAACTCGAACACGACGCCACGGCCGGTCAACCGGCGGTAGACCTCGGAGTAGGTGTCGAGGCGGTAGTCAACGCCACCGCGCTCCTTCTCGTCGAGGATGACCTTGAGGGTCTTGGAGCCGTCCTCCTTGGTGCGGAGGCGCTTGCCGACGATCTCGACGGGGTAGACGAGATCGGTCAGGATAGCATCGTGGACGGCAGTCAGAGTGCGCGAGCGGGGGCGCTTCTGCTTCTGGGTGTTGCGCGAGCGGGCGGAACGCTTGGGGCGGGGGAGGATGCGGCGCGAGGCGAGGATCAGGACGTGGCGGTCCGAGAACTTCTTCTCGAGCTCACGGGTGAGGCTGCGGGACATCGTTAGTACCGCTGTTTGGTTGCCTCGCAGGCACTGTAGGTTGAGGTCGACGCAAAAACTTACCGCTGCTGCACACGGTGGAAACCCTGCAGGGAAGGGACGGGGACAAAGATGACAATAGCCTTCTTGCCGTGGCCAACTTCGATCTATTACAAGATCCAAAGTTAGCATGCGAGCTCCAGGATGACATGGCAATCAATCCTTGGACCGCTTCCCGTCCTATTCCACGAGCTTTAGCAGTACTGATGTGTCCGACGTTGTGGCCCTTGGACGGCGAGGGGCGCCCTGGGACAGAGCGCCGCCCGCCATCCGCCCTCCACGCCCTCGACCAATCTCCCACGCAAGACTCGGCGGCACGACGACCGCGCTCGGTGTGGAACAGGATATCGGGGGTGGTTCGCAGATCTTCTCGCGATGCGTTTGGGGCCTTTCAGCGGCTGCTCACCTCGCGGGCCGAGACGAACTGCAGAGGCCGGAGGGCGACCTTTAGATCGGCAGTGTTGGTCTCGAGATCGTAGAGCGCGCCAGCAATGGCCTGCTCCAGCTCGGAGGGGTTCTGCCGCGACGGGCTGTTGGGCGCGATCTTGTTGACGGAGGCAGACATCTTGGGTGCTGTTGTCGATGTTCGAGGTCTGAGGCGAAATTTCTCAGAGGTCTGAGATAAAGAGCAATTGGCCCAATTTTCGTTGGTTAGGGCTCAGGGTTTTTTTCGTGTGTGCGGGACGTTCGCCAAAAGGGAAGGCGGTCTACAACGGCGACATAGGCAACTTTTGGTGGGGCAGTCAACATCACGGGCTTGGAGCCATTCTCCAATCACATTGTCCCATGGCCCCTGCGAAAAAGCGCCTGTGCTTCGAAACGAGCAAGTAAAACGCATCGAAAGGTTATCTTGCTGCGGACGGCACCAATCTCACCTGGAGGCTTATGCCACTGTTCTCTGGAATTCAAGGCTGATATAAATACCTTAACACACTCGCACCCAATGGCCAGCGACAGCAAGGCTTCCTCATCTGCCAACCCGCCGGCAACAAGGCTGGGCAAGGTCGGAGTTTCACTCCCTTTCGTGTACCGGCTCTTCTTCCTCGTCATCGAGCCCATCTCGGCTGTGGTCGGGGCCTACTATGCACACTTGGGTCAGGATGAATACCTCAGGTTGACCCACGCGGCTTCTGCGCCATCGCCAATCCCGCTCGGCACGTCCATCGCCATGTCGCAGCTCGCCAACCTCTACTTTTTCTTCGCCATCAATGAAGCGCTCGTGCTCCGGTCGACCTCTGACCTCAAGGTCTGGAAGACGGTCCTCTTCTGCCTCCTGGTTGGGGATCTGGGCCACCTCTACACCGTCCGGAGCCTTGGTCCCGAGATCTACTGGAGCTTCTCGCGCTGGAACGCTATTGACTGGGGCAACATCCCCTTTGTATACCTGGGAGCCTCCCTGAGGATTGCGTTCCTGGCCGACGTCGGGCTTGGGAACCAGGGGAGGAAGCTGATCAAGAAGCGTGCGGCTTGAGAGAGCCCCTAGCGATGCCTGTGGCACTGGAGCATTGGGGCACTGGAGCACTGGAACACACGGAGAAGACTCCGGGGAATACGCCGGAACAAGAATGCCGCGCGCGTCCGGTGTGCCGTGGCGTCTCTAGCCCGAACAGCGGAGCTCGTCGCGGAGCCTAGCCCCACAGCGCCTCAAGTAGTTGGAGAAAATACTAGAATCCCAGCCAGCCCGGCAGAAGAATGTACCACATCGCCGCTGGGCGATCGGAAGACTATTCGATGCATGGATCTTTGTGGCAACGAGAAAAACCCATGATTGGTAGTTGTCCGGAATTGCAGATGGAGATTGCAACGTGATCGCCGGACCCTACTACCGGCTCGCTGGGCGGGAAACGCTTTCAAGGCTCTCGCCTTTGTCCCATGGCAATGGCTCTAGATATAGCGTCCTTACCCCGAACAGCCCCGTGAGACGCCACCGGGGCCTCGACCCCAAGACCTGGAAGTCTCCTTTTCTCGGGGAAAGGCCAGGCGAGCCCAGCACCAGGCTGCTGGGCGGCTGGAACACCCATCGTTCGGAACGAAGACCCGGCGCTTATTCGTGGGAAAATCGGCATGACCCCTCATTTTATCCGGGCGGCCCTCCTGCCAACTCGTCATCCATGGCTAGTGGCCTCACTAACATGGTGGGGGTGCCAGCTCGCGGAGCTCGAGGCGTTGCACTCATGCCGGAGACCCCGCGGCGGGAATACTCGCTGGGGCCAGGGGACCAAGATGCGGGATGTAATGAAAAGCGCGGCGATGTCGCTGCCCCGCCTCGAGTCAAAGCCTTGGCTGGGTCCTCTCCAGAGTTGGGTTGAAATAACAATTCTTCTTGCAGTGAATCTTGGAACTGCTTTCTTCCTCCACTCCACTCTCTTCTCTCTGCACCGAGCGCACTCTCCCCTGTCTGTCATCTGTCGAGACAACTTGCCACTCTAGAAGTGTCCAGCTATTCAACACCTCCACCCCTCCTCTCCACCCCCCCGCGCCGCACTTCACGATGCCTTACCCAGAGCAGTTCACTGGCTTCCAGGTCAATGGACCGGAGACCTGGCTCGAGTTCCACAAGAACGAGTTCCAGCCGAAGCCCTTCGGCGACTACGATGTTGACATCAAGATCGAGTGCTGCGGTGTCTGCGGTAGTGATGTACACACCATTAGCGGGGGCTGGGGCGAGCAGCACTTTCCCCTCGCTGTTGGACACGGTGAGTTTCTGCCCGCACCCACACAACGGGCGCCGAGCTCCCGAGGAGGCGGTCCGCTGACGGCAGCTTAGAGATCGTCGGCAAGGCCATCCGGGTGGGCCCCAAGGTCACCCTGATCAAGGAGGGCCAGCGCGTCGGCGTCGGCGCCCAGTCTTACGCGTGCCTCGAGTGCCGCCAGTGCAAGAATGACAATGAGACCTACTGCAAGCAGCAATTGGACACCTACGGTGCCGTCTGGCCCGACTCGGGCGTCGTGTCGCAGGGTGGTTACTCATCCCACGTCCGGACCCACCAGCACTGGTTCGTATCCTCCGCGTATACCCTCCACACTCCTCAGGCTCCAAGCTCATGATTCACAGGGTGTTCCCGATCCCCGATGGCCTCGAGAGCGCGGTCGCCGCACCCATGCTCTGCGCCGGCCTGACTGCCTACTCACCACTTGTGCGCAACGGCGCCGGGCCAGGGAAGAAGGTGGGTATCGTCGGTCTGGGCGGCATCGGCCACTTTGGCGTCCTCTTCGCCAAGGCGCTCGGCGCTGAGGTGTGGGCGATTAGCCGCTCGCACGCTAAGGAGGCCGACTCGAAGAAGCTCGGAGCCGATGGCTTCCTCGCCACCGCCGACAAGGACTGGAACAAGCCGCACGAGATGACGTTTGACCTGATCATCAACACCGCCAACAGCTCTGAGGGCTTCGACCTGAACGCCTACCTCAGCCTGCTCGATGTCCACGGCAAGTGGGTCAGCGTTGGTCTGCCCGAGGACGAGGGCCTGCGCGTGCGCAACCAGACCCTGCTCGGCAACGGCTGCTTCATGGGCAGCTCCCACCTGGGCAGCCGGAAGGAGACGCTCGAGATGCTGCAGCTTGCCGCCGATAAGGGCATCAAGTCGTGGTTGGAGGAGGTGCCCATCAGCAGTGAGAACCTGTCCAAGGTGATGGAGAGGCTGAAGAAGAACGACGTGCGGTATCGCTTCTGCATGACCAACTACGACGACCAGTTCGGTGCCTAAGAGGCCCAGCATGTGCTAGGTCATGCTTTCACCTGTCGTTCGCCTCCGTAGCCTAAAACAGCGGAGCCGAGCGGACAGTACATCCGGGTTTCGGTGGGGGCAGGCGTCGGTGGTGTATGTCTAAACTGAATTGAACGAAATCTTGGCCATATTCTTGTATCCAGTTGGTCCTCCGGTACTTGAATGTTTATGTTTGGTTTTCATCGGCAGCAGGATTCAGGGGTGACGCCAACCGCCGAGCGACTACTGTCGCACCGCATACGCACCTCTTAGTCTTGTTGTCTAGAACGCCTGAGATTCGCGTAAGTATACTCGTGTGCAGTGCCATCCCTATTCAACATGTTGCTCTTCGTGCTACCATGTTTTACATTATTCCTCGTAGATTAGCAGGTCTTCAACTGCAAGATTGTTCCCTTCAGCCCAGTTAACTTCATAATCAAAGCTCGTACTCTCCCAGATTTGCTGCTCTATCGTCTCTGCCTGCTCAAGGGTGAGGCCTTCTGATGCTGCCCAGTGCTGCCGACCCCATACCGCTGGGAACATCGCCGGGATATCTGCTTTGTAGCGCTTTTCCAAGCATCTAGGCGACGTTTCTTCCCCGAAACATCTCTGACGCAATCTTTTGTGTATTGTGACGAAAGCTGGCCGAGGGAAGCTACCTGACGCGAAGTGAGGCGCGATTACTGTGTTGGTAGGAGAAAGGTTGGGAAGACCAATGGTGATGGCTTTCACCAGGGGGGAGGGCAGTTAATGTGGAATTTGTTATCTGTGAGATGGTAGCGCGTTCATTAATGAAGGACCAGGATGGGAGGTCATCGGGATCGAGATATCAAGGCCCTCCAGTTGCCCGAGCCGGAAGTTCAAGTTTGGACATATTTCTATCACATATCTACGAGGGCGGTCTGATCCATTTCGCTGGTGCTGCTGGCCGTCGTTGATAGTATCTGTAGTTCTTCTGTGCTGGCAGGGCTGAAAATTTCTGGAATATATTCGCCGAGGCGATCTTTCAGAGCTTTCAAAAGGCCCAAGGCAGCCGGAAGGTAGGATCTAATTTTTGGAGCGACAAGCACAACATGTACAGAACATTGCGCGGAGAAGGGCATGCCCCTATAGCTGGGCACCCGTGAACGAAGCTATCCAGAGTCTCAAGATCAGCGATGTTAATAGTGGCAGAGCTAGCTATGAAGGAGAGGATTTCCGATTGCATGACAAAGGGACGATTAGAAGCGCGGCTTGGGTATTTTTTAGCACTGGAAGAGAAACTCTGCGCCTTGAACTCTTTAACACATGGTAAACGCCACCGCCAACGTGTCAACGGAAGCAGTGCCGTGGGGTTGGCCAGGACAGTTTTAGCGTGTCCTCGTCGCTACTTCTTCGCACTCCCAGTGAGGGCCTCAGGAGGAGCGGAATCGGCACATCCAGATAGTGTCAAGTAGCCCTTCATGAACAGTTCTACGTTCATTGCTGAACAAGTCCAAATCGTGGACTGCACCGACACCTATGAGCGGGTAGATAGCCCAGCGCAGCTCTGCTGGTAACTGAAAAAGTGGGCTTTGAATCTGGGCGTCCATATTGTAAGAATCGGAGAAACTCGACATGACCTTTTGACGAGGGGAAAATGCGCTGCAATGGGGAAAGGGCCTGTTGGCTGGTGCCCTTTATAGAGAGAGTGGGGGGTATACTAATAAGCGAGCCGCAACAGCTAGGAGCATAGAGAGCTGGACAGCTCCATTCCGTATAGTTTTTCTCAGTATCTCTTGCTGGTATAATCACGCTTGATGGGCGGAAGCATGGCTTGGGAGAATGAAGGCAGCGAGCAGTAATGTGAATGCGAAGGAAAGTCGATTGATAAGTAGGAAAGGACGCAATCTGCCGTAGCTTCTTCCTCCAAGGCATGTCCACCACCGAGAAAATGATTTTGGACAGATGATGAAAGAATGAGAGGTCAGAGACGGGTTGAATGAGCTAGTACAGCTCGTGGAAGGGCTAGCAGTTAATAAGGTACTCAGGCTGAGACCCCACTAGACCTCCACGTAGGCAATATCCCTATTTCACACAACTTCTCAAGTCATGCATGCTCTCTTCCCCTTGCCCAGTTACATCTCTGTCTCCTATATTCTCCAAGTTTTCGTATGATCTGCTAGTCGCGCACCCCTGTACCTAGACGGGGCAGCTCAGCTGCTGGTGGCCGAAGTTAGCGAAACTTACTTGGGATCCGCCATTCGCATCGCAGTGACCTGTGAGAGTTCAGATTGACAATTAATAGCTAATCTTTGCTAAAAAGTCAGTCGGTAATAGCTGGCCGACCTTGGCGCTCATCATGGTTTTGCGCTTGCGCAGGACGCGGCTCTGGACGAACTTAGGGATGCTGCGAGGCAGCTCCGTCACAATCTCGTCAAGCAATTGCTTGTCCATATGAGGCAGGGCCTCTAGGTCCATCTTGGCCATCTCTTCTTTGATACAAGCCATGACCTCCGGCATAACATTCTTCACTGCCTCGGGTAGAGCCTAAGTTCCCAGCGTCAGTGAACAAGAGGGCGCCATCAATCCTGCCTAACGTCCCTCGAATAAGAAGGTACTCACATCGAGGTACAGGTCCCGGATCTTGTCGAACCTTTTGACGAGACGGTTTACTGAAATCTCCGCGCCTAACTGGCTGCGCATAGCGTCGACAATTTCAGAGTATTTCTTGCCGGCTTGCTTGAGCGTCATGAGCAAATTGTCTTGCTCCGGAGTGAACGAGTCTTTGCAAAGCTTCGGGTGCGACTTCAAAGGCAGAGTCGGGAGGAAGCCTGGCGGTCCGTCGATCTCAGCGTCGTCGAGCTGCGACGTAACATCAATGCATGGGTTCTGCATGGGCACATCCAGCTGCTGCAGACCGGCCGTCACTAGGTCATAATACCCCGCCATGGGCTGGTTACCGCCGGTGAACCCATCCTGTGCTGTCCAACTGCTTAAGAGAGTGTTTTGAATATTCATGTCGGGTGGCTCGGTTGAGGCTTGGGTTACGAGGCCAGCATCTGCAATGCGCTGAAAGACAGGCCAGTCGACAAGAGAGAAACGATTCTCTTCAGCTCCATAGGGGACTGTGCCTTGTGACTCGGCAATCGAATACTCCACAGACTTGCGAGGGTCGTTGGATTCCGCCGATCCAAGGCTATAGGAGGATCCCGCTCCCAAGGCTCCTAATAGCTCATGGATATTGGTGTTAGTGCTGAACGCCTTTTTCAACACTGCAAGCTGACCCCCTCCGTCTACTTCGAAGATATGTCCATCATACGCGTTCTCACATGACGTCGGCAGTGCATCGCTAAAGTTGTCCATCTTATCCTTGCAGTCAGCTTGTTCAGCTACCAGGTCGACAGGCAGGGATGCTAATGAAATAGGCCTCAAAAATTGAGAGAGTAATCTCAAAAAAATATCCCGATATATAGCTATGCCTTGGAAGTCTGTAATCACGTTTTCACAGCGCGAGACTTTTGGGCATGAAGTTGCCGTGCTGAATTCAGTTCGTCGCAGATTGAGAATATAGTGATCTAGGCCCCCTTTCTGGGGTTTCGACCGTAAGAATTTAGCGCGGCTAAGTGCTAAAGTAGCAGACAGAGGAGCCCTCAAAGCTGCGAAGGAGAGTCGTGAGTATTTCTTTAAATTCTGCGAAGGGGGGGCGTGAGTATTTTAAATTTTGCGAAAGCCCTCGTACGTCTGTGGAGCCACACAGCGAGGCTCCAGGTGCAACCCATCTAACAAGAGGGGCCTCGTTGCACGCCGGGCCTGGCATGAAGCCTGGCATAATGCCACGAGGCTGGTGCGGGCTTCATCAAGCCCAAGGCAGATAAGAGAATAGACCTCAGAGCAACTGGCTCGAAGCAACTGATATGGAATTTCTAGAGGGCTTCCCTGAAACCAGACTATGAAAACGCCCGTGGCTCTGTATGCTCGTACAATAATCAAAAGCCGCAATCTCATTGGCAAAAATCCGTCACACGAGAGGCAGAATCATGGGGCTATGGAGTTGTGGCAATAAGCCAAGCTGTAAGCCGGCATCGTGCCCGCTATGGCCACTTTCGCCCGATGCTACGAAAGTGCAACACTCGGCATGCCAGCAGTAGCTGCCTTGCCTTAACTCGCCGCTGAGGGACATGCCACATCCCACCGCGACAAAAAGATTTCGGACAATTAGTATAAAACACGATGAACCAGGCCATCCATCTTGTCTCTGGCTCGTCTCTGGTCCCGCGTCGCTCTCGCGAAGTCTGGCACCATCGAAACAGTCAGCTGTTAACATATCATCATTACATAACCGACCCCGCCGCTATTCAACGCAAGACCAGGTATCATCGAAGAAGACAAGTTGTTACCGTCATTATGAGCGACATTCCTCCCTCTGATTCCAGGAAGACGACACTCTCCGGTCCTAGTAGGTCATTGGCCATGTTGCTTGTAAGAACACTCTTGGAATAACACAGTGACAGTGCCACAGATGGAATTGCTAATCTCCAGTCGTGACTCGACAGGTAATGGATGCTCTTGTTGAGAGGCTTTCGCCCCGTATAGACGGGATACTCAATCGAGAGTTGCAACGACTGTGGGACTGCTGCAATTGTGATCAAGCACCAGTGGACCAGCTGCCGCCCCCTGAACAATCCACGTAGCGAATTGGGGGGGGCTCAAAGTCAGAACACTATTGTCACTATGCTCCCTGTTTTAGCCCTACCCCCGCGCTAGTTCTTGGTATTTGTTTGTCATTGGTGGTTGGACAACGTCTGAGGATCGGAGGACTGGCCTAACCCTAACAAGAGGTTTAAGGTCGTCTGCCCCCATAAGCTGCACTGGAGAAATCCTGCAATTGGCAAGACCTTGGTGTTGGAGTATCACAGGGGCAAACAACGCGGCAAGGGTGGCGGTCGTGTGGCACAAAGACGTGGATCTGTGGTGGCTAAGGTTTTCGGATTTGTCGGGAACGAGCCCGACTTATAGCTCTACCTTATTGGATAGAGCACAAACAACATCAACTTATCTGCCTCTCACTGCTGATAGTCGTGCCATTTTCATGTAAAGAACGCCCTAATACAATATATTCTTGGTAACTTCACCGGTCATTTCCTGTCTACTAATTCCGCGGATCGAGACCGGCACACGCCCGAGCTGTAGAAGGTTCTCATGCAAGAATGGGGCTTCGACTGGTGAGTGTAATACCGGGACGGCTGCTTCTGATCCGGCCGCCCGGTCGGGGACGTAAAGAAGGAGCTAAAGTATGTCATTCTAAAGTGTAAACGGGTACTTCAGGCTTGATCATCAATTGCAGGCATACCCTGTCGCCTCAAGCTAAGGCAAGACGCCGCGGTTATTGTCTTGACTAACCACACTGTCCGTGAACGTTTCAACACCTATCTCCTGACCCGAGCATGCGACGGGCCGTGGAACTGTAAGGAACAGTTCAACATCGATATTGATAGCGTTGCAGTTCCTCGACAGTCTTTTATGCGAATCTATTGCATTGAGTACAAGAATAACACCTGGCTAATCCTGACAGAGTAAAATAGCCGTCTAACTAGCCTCACTCGCTCGTCGCGACCTTTTCAGGTATCTCGTCGCCCATTTTTATCTTATGTACAATCGGGTGCAAAGTGTTGCAGAAGCAGTCTAACTTCTGTCCTTAGTTGTAAGTTCCATAGACCTCGAAAACCAGGTTGGCGTTGGTAGACGAAGCCATGGATCCCGCGACGTGGTCGCCAAGGAAAGCACAGTTCGAGAGAATAGCAGCGGCGACCTGACCAGCCTCGGCGTAGGTGGTTACCTGCTCGCCCGAAAGCGAAAAGGCTCCGATATAAGTGGTAATTCCAGTGGTGGCGTCGGTGGTCGAGGCGACGAGGCCAACGTTTGGCGAGATAGCAGTAACATCGAGGGAAACCGAAGTCAGCCCCGACAGGCTCTGCGCGAGTTCGGTGGCGCTAGAACGGAGACCCTGGGCTTTGATGTCGCAAGTGGGAAACCACCTAGCCTCCAAAGGCGCAGCGCTAGCGAGGCCAGAGAGCGAAGCTGCGAGGAGGGCGATGGCAGAGAGCGTGAATTTGGCCATTGTGGATGTGTTTAATAACGAAATTCAAGTTAATGATTCCGATAGTCTTTTGAAAAAGCCTGACTCTAGATGAAAGATGAAGGGTAACGAGACGCGATGGTAGGTGAAAACTTAGCAAGGCTATGGAAGATCGGCACCCTTTATACTATGCCAAATCTTAGAATCCTTAATTTAAAGATCGGGTTTAATCCCTTCCAGGTCGGGAAATCTACCATCTTAAATCTCCCTATTAATAGCTAGGGGAGGATTTATTTTAACTCTTAAAGCTTGTGATAGTGGAGCTTGCGTTACAATGCTGAAGGAATGATCCCCGCAAATATCATACCACTAGTATTTATTCGACTAATTTGTAAGGTAGTATTCAAACTAGTGAGGGACAAAAGTTCCATCTCTGGATCCTTCCAGAGACATTCGTAATGCTATGGTCAAGAAAATACGTCGCTAAGAGACGATGCAAGGGATACACGAGGAAGAGCATTGTGCCTATGTTACTAGACATCAAATTTTCCGAACTGCAGATATTGATGAGGGTTGTGCAAAGCCTAGGCCGTCTAAGCAAGAGCTATACCTCAATAGACTCTTTGAGCCCCTCGCATCTAAATACGGTGGAAACTTTTATGGCCATTTCGAAGCTCACGCTATCTGCCGTTACTCTGATTGGAAGCCCCAGAATATATGTTCATCGTTGAACCTCTGTTATACATCTATACAGATCCTACCTTATAAGCCTTTGCGCTTGATCTAAGTTTCAAGAGGCTTCTTTTGCCTTCATTTGGCTCGCTTGTCATTGCCCCAACAAGTATAGGCGTTCCAGTGGCCTGTCTTATTTCCAGCGAGTACGTGCTAGACTATAGAGAACTAAAGAAGATCTCTCGCACTGTTTGATAATTCCACAATTTTCAAGGGACTTAGGCGAAGGTGATGTCGATGATGGCCGATATCCCATAAAGAGAAACTTGAAGTCCACCCAACATCTTTTGCTGGTATGACCTAATAGCGTGATGTAAAAGTGTGAAGGGACCAAATGACAATCCAACATGCTTAATACGAAAGCAATCTTGACCCACCTCAAACTTAGGCATTCAGAGGAGAAGGAAGGTCGGGCTGCAGTGCCATCGCCAAGCAGTATATGATTGGAAATATGTTGGACCCATCTACAGGTGCCTAGAATTCTGGACCAGGTACATTTGCTGTCTAACCAGAATCCCTCCAGCATGGAAGATCGCTACCGAGTGCCTCTCACGATTACATGGGGCCAGTGCCGAGCAACAGTGCCGAGCACCGAGACCCGAGCTCCAAGAACAAGCACCTCTCGCCAGCGATTGGGATAGGAATTGTACAAATATGACTAATCCCTGCCCATCAATTGTGAAGATAGCACTAGTGACGCGACGACGTGCAGCATACCTTATCGACATCGCCGGCTAAAGAAGCCGAAAGCCGACACAATGTCGACCGCGTCATCGCGTTCCATATTCTTCATTATAAAACCTGATTAGTCTAGGGTCAAATAAATGCCACCTCGAGCATAAAGTTCTAACAAAAGTCAAACCTGTAGACGGGCCGTAATTACTCCATAACATTAAACGCCCCTTATATTGTGCAAAGGGAAAGGAATAGATTCACGAGGCAAAATGACCAACACACAAAGAGGGGTGCCAGAAGGGCTTCCCATGCCCAACTCGACCACGGCGTATTGGCAGGCTTGGCCGCATCCTCTTGCGCGTTATCGCTCTTCTGATTCAGTTCCTCCCGAGGCCGATATAGTCATCATAGGCACCGGGCTCGCGGGCGTAGCCACGGCATATCACATCCTCACCAGCCCCAGTGGCACGTTGCCCAAGCCCAAGGTGGTCCTCCTCGAGGCTCGTCAAGCATGCTCCGGGGCAACGGGACGTAATGGTGCGCGATCTCTTCAACTCTGCTTCAATACGCCCCGACTGATCATCTTGCAGGTGGTCACACGAAAATCACAGCCGCCGGCGCTATGAAGTTCACAAGCCTCTTTGGGTCGGAGGAAACAGCTAAGATAGGTGCTCACCAGGCAGCGCAGATGACCGCGCTGAAGGCTACAGTGGAGATAGAGAACCTCGACTGCGAACTACAATTGCGGCGGTCTTTCGACGTCTTCTTCGACAAGGAGCACGCGTTGGCCGCCAAAGCTTGGCTACAAGAGCAACGGAACGAGGGGGTCGAGTGGGTTAAAAATATACAGTGGCTCGAGGGCGAGAACGTCGAACGGGTGAGGAGGAATATATTGCAGGACACTCGTTCTTCCGGATGGCGACTGATCGTTTTCTTTATAGATCACGGGCGTGAAGGGAATAAAGGGAGCTATGAGCGTCCCCGCGGCGTCCCTTTGGCCGTACAAGTTTGTAACTGGCCTGCTGGCGAAAGTGCTCGAGCTCGGCGCGCTTCTGTATACTGAAACTCCAGTATACTCGGTAAAGTCGACAAAGGGTTCGGGCACGAACATGGTCGAGACAGCCAGGGGTGTTATGAAGGCAAGCAAGGTTATATTCGCCACCAACGGATATTCTGCCGCTCTCCTAGACCAATACGTGGGCGTGATCACTCCCATTCGTGGTCAAGCCTCACATTTGGTCGCGGGCTCGCCATCCCACCACGATCTCAACCTCAATTGCACATACAACTTACACTACGATCCAAACACGGCAGACTATCTAGTTCCCCAGCCAAACGGTGGCATTTTGCTCGGCGGCGGGCAAGCCTTCTATCGTGATAACAAGAGCAAGTGGTGGAACTCGGTAGACGACACCAAGATCATCTCGGACCGGGTGACGGACCACTTCAATAGCGTCATGGGCGAGCGCTTCCGCGGGTGGGAAAAGAGCAATGCAAAGGCGGACTTCGTGTGGAGCGGCAGTAAGTTGGCAGACCCTTGGAGCGTCCCTTCAGCCAGCGAACTAACGAGGCCTAGTTATGGGAGTGACACCCGATAGTGTTCCGCATGTGGGCCGCGTGCCAGGTTCGGACAGCCAATGGATCCTGGCCGGCTTCAATGGGGGTGGGATGTCCTTGATCTTCACGCTCGGCCAGGGAATCGCACGGATGGTGCTGGAGGGTGTGTCGTACGAGGACACGGACATGCCTGTGCTCTTCAAGACGACGGAAGAGAGGTTAGTGGCTGCGAAGGGGGCATCAGTAGCGTAATTTGCGCGCCCAGGAGGCTCACTGCTTTATCCCGCATACTCGCCATGGGATGGATGGCGCTCAGGTAGAGATACGACACAAACAACCGCCGTATGAGGTATTTGCGTTATCTCCTGAGGCAGTTCGACTCGTTCCCTGCTCCATCCTTCCAGTGCATTCGTCCGGGGAAGAGACCCCTCCTACACGCGGCATTTGAGTCCCGCAAAATGCAAGCATCCCGCGGTGGGTCATGGCGGTTCCTGATATCAAGGAACATGGTACTCAAACAGCCCTGGTGTGAGGCATGTGTCCGTTCATGGAGACTTCGTTCTCTTAATACGCGATGCGCCAAAATAGGAGGCTTGTACATCAAGGCGTAGCGCTGGAAGTTACTTAGCATCTACTGGAGTTCTAGCTACGGGCTGGTGGAGGCCGTGGTGCTTTTGAACGCGGAGTGCTCGATGCTATGTATTCAACTACGGGTTTCATACTTGAAGGCCTTGCAGGCTGTTCAGGCCCAAAATGAATAGCACTGGAAATATGTGGTTTGTGGGCTCAGCTCAATACGATAGGCTACAGTCTAGACTCGCTTGGGACGTGGAAGGACAAGCCCGGCTCTCTAGGTGGGTTCTCGGGGCAGACCAGGGTTCCTTGCCCGAGTAGGTGGTACGGGGCGAAACAGTGCCAGCCGCCGTCAATGACTGACGTGCATGTCGCACTGAACCAACGCCATCTCTCCGTTGGTCCGCAGTTCGCATGGACCAGGTGTATGGCCGAGCCCAAGGGAATTGATGTGCACTCTGATGCCGCGGAGCTGTCCCGCCAATGCGCCTGGAGTGTCCACCGATGCATAGATGCCCAATCACCGACATATTTAAGGAAGACATAAGGCAAGAAAACTAGGTACCTTAGCTAGGGATCGACTTCGTCGCTCGCGCCAGGTAACACATATGCCAGGTGCTTGTTCTCGGTTTGTTCGGGTTTCTCGTCATCGACCCGAAGCGGACTGGCGGCAAAGGCCATGGATAATATCCGCCTCGCTTCGAGTATCTGCACTTTCTAGTGTTTTAAGGGGGAAACTTGAGCCCGTCTTGGGGGAAACAATGAAGCGCAGGGGCAGCTGGCCCAGAAGCTCGGGAGCGACACTCCAGCCTTCTCTCTCGCGCTCTTCTCCGTCTGTACTACATGCTGATCCGTCAATTGTAATATCTGGAAAGGGGAGATTTCCTCATCTGGTTCACGATTGCTCCGGTTCTTTGGGGGCAACCTTGGTAGTGCTGCCGTGCTGCTGGCTGGTGTACGACGTGAAGCAACCGTGTCGTGGCGTGCTGAGGTCAAGCATAGCCAAGAGGAGTAGCATGCACGGTATGCAGATCCCCCAATGAGGAAAGTGGCCCTGGCGCAGCTGAGCCCGGTGAAGGGATCAACCCTGTACAGAGGGATTGCAATGATGGGTTGTCTCCGCCATGGCAGGAGGACGCCCCCAAACTGCAGGCCAAAGACAGTGTTTGTCATACGCTACATGTTAGACTGGTCTTCTTTCTACTTGCCTCAGACTATGTATATATATGTATACATATACAGCTGAAAGTGAGCCATTTTCTCACACAAACTACCAGCAGCGCGTGCTTTAAGCATCTAAACTTGCCAACCCCGTCTACCAGCCCCCACTTTATGGTATCATAGCTACGCACATCGGCGACGACCGGGTTTACTAGAGATCCAATCTAATCGGTGGCTCCCCCGAGAGGTCGAGCCGGTGACGAGGCCTGCGATCCGGCGGGTGGCTGCGGCTAGCCGTCTAACCCCTGCCGCGTACCAAGACACCGTCAAGACGGAACCCGACTAGAGACGTCCCACTGGGGCAGGCGGTTACGCTAAGCGGAGTCCAGAGTCAACTCTATACCTACTACTGTCTCTCTCTCTCCTCATGCATTGGCTATCCAAGATTTCCTGGATTTGGCATAGGCAAGACGGCACTGGGTCATGCCCTGGAAGTTCGTAGGGTCTTCTCACCAGAGAAGTGTGGACATGCAGATCCTGCATGCAATACTAGAGCAGCTTGGCGAGACGGGGCAAAAGAGCACCCGAGGCCTTGTTTGCTCAACCCCCTTGTCGTTGCGTCTCTTCAGGTGCGCCTGGAAGCGGGGGGGCACATTTTCAAGCCCTCTCTGCCCTGGACATGGCTGCTCCAAAACTGAGCTATCACAAGACTCGACTGTCACGCTGGAGGCCTGGGAAGAGGAAACACGGGCCGCACTTTATTACTGTGGCTCGTCACCCTGGATTCAAACGAGACCGGGCGGATGTCCGTGGACGGATTGAGTAATGAGGCAATCCTTTTCAACCCTTTTGAGCAAGGTGCCCGTCCTCGATATCTAGTAGAGGGAAATCATGGCCAATGGACAACCAAGGGTTGCAATGGTGCAATGATTTCCCTAAGTAAATCATAAGGTGCTGCCGATACATCTAGAGAAGGGACCCCCTTCCCTTCTGCTTTCTGTAGCCGGAAGATGGCACCAAGGTTTCATTTCCTCTGCATCATAGAAGCACAAGCAAAATATTCAATGCTCGTCCCCCGTCCCCCCCTCTCACGCGGCCCAGAACTTTGCCTTCTAAGACCTTGCATTATCATCTATCGTTGGGCATCAATATAGCGGATCACTGCTGCAAACTCTTGGTGAGAGCCATAGGGCGAGTCCTCTACCGTCGTGGACACTCATGGCTGACATCATCTAGACAGGCTGCCTGCGCTCTCTCAAACGCTTGCCTCGACCCTTACCAACCAGAACCGCCCACAACACATCTGCACATCAGTGGTTCTAGCTGGCCGCTTTCGCGGGAACGCACAGAGAACCTGCATGAGAACCACACGGCTGTGCTCTAGACGGCTCTGACCGCCTGTTCTTCCACGCCCTGCCCCGTGAGCTCCAGCACCATCTCTGCTGGCGATCTGGACCGCAAGCAGCTGGGCACTGAGACCTTGGGGTAGAGCGAAGCAGCGGTGAAGGCTCTCACCCGCGGCGAGTGTATCGTTGTGAGGCAAGCGTGATAGTAACTGGCTGGCGCGGAGGAGCTAGAGTCTGAAGCAGCGTATGAGCATCCTCGGGGCTCTCGAAGCAACCCCTTTGCCCCCGATTTTGGCCTCGCAAGGCCCAACATCGAAATGTTTATCAATGCCCTTCCCCTGCCGCAGTCATGGCAGACAGACTCGGAGCTGTCTTCCCGCCAAACGCAGTTTACTGCCTCCGTCTCTGGTCTCCCTCTACGTGCACCGTTCTACCTCACCCGTGACTGCAGGGCCCGACCATTGGTGGACGCACGTCTTATCCCCCAGCTTCTGCGCCGCGGGCATATGGAGAAAATGACGAGCAGCACGGCAAGCACAGAGAACAACGGCCCATGGCCCCATATTGGGCCGGTTTCGAATAGCGAGTGGTACTTGAGCGACCTATGCAGTGAGGAAGGCTTTCTAGTAAGTGTGGCAGTCTCCTTCTCACCCCCTTTCTTTGTTTTGCTCGGGGTGGGATCGCACGACCTCCCGCGGCTCTGGTACATAACGCTGACACCACTAGTTGGGCGATAACGGCAGCTACGGCAATTATGGGCTGGCGTCGTTGACGCCGGCCGCACCTATGGGACGCCTACCAGCTGTCTCACTTCGCTCTTCGTCTTATAGGAACAACACCGGACCCAATGCCTCACGCTTGCTGCCCGGCCGGCCTGCTCGTCGGGTTGGGGACCACTGGCCACATACCCCGGTAACCTCGGCTGCTGAGTCGCAGCTCTTGCTAGACCCAGACTATCAGCTCGACCAGGCACTCCATCACGGTCTACCTCAATACATACCCAACTTCATCACTTCACAATCCACTACTCATCAGATAAACAGCAACCCAATGATCCTCCCACTTCTCCCCACGTCGGGTTCCTTGTCTACCTTTGGCAGTTTTCCCTCAGCTGCGGCGTCGGATCTCATGGATCCTATGATGCTCGACGACATGGAGCTGGACCCATTGTCGGCTGCTTCGTCTGCCCCAAGCCACATGACCACCTCGAGCACGGTGCTGGGCCTGCAGACCAATGCTGCCTGGAACTACACGTCGCCTGCCATCGAGACGACGGTCTCGCCAAAGCTCCTCAAGCTTCGGCCGTCGCCAACTCCCAACAACTCGTCAACAGAGTCTCTCCAGGCAAGCTTCTTCGCCGGGGGAGCGGACCAGGACTCCCCGCACTTTCTGGTTGACTTCGGCACTGGTGCGCGAGGTGAGGTGCCAACTCCATCATTTACGAGCATCAACGCCCCTGCCCATGAGGGCAGGCCTCGACGGCAGCTCCCGGACAAGCCACGCTACAAGGCCCTGCAGGCCAAGACCGAAAGCACGCCTCCCTCCCCCAAGCGTGGCCACCGCGCTGCGAGACCTCCGAAAGTGAAGTCTAGTCCCAAGGCGCAGTTGCGGCCCGCCCCAACCTCGATGCGCTCACCCGAGAGCGATCGTAACGCCAAGGACGAGTTCTTGGTGCAAAGCAAGCGCGCCGGCATGACATACAAGGAGATTCGGCGCAAGGGAGGCTTTGCTGAGGCTGAGAGTACGCTACGGGGTCGATACCGAACCCTCACTAAGAGTAAAGAGGCGCGTGTGCGGAAGCCTGAGTGGACCGAGATAGATGTAAGTGCTCCCGACCGCCGATGCGGGCCCAACTCCCACCCCCACTCCCACTAGCTCGGCACCGCAAGCTGACCTGTGCTGTCCGCCAGCTCTACCTTCTCGAACAGGCGGTTCGGAATTTTGCGCGGGGCGATGACCTGCGCTCTGCCAGGATCCCCTGGAAGCAGGTGGCCGAGCACATCTACGCAAACGGTGGCACGTACCTCTTCGGCAACTCGACCTGCCGCAAAAGATGGGACGAGCTGGTGGCCGAGGAGGAGGAGCGAGGAGGGAATATCGATGAGCCTTTCTTCCATAGCGAAGAGGAGGATGAAGACTTTGACTGCATCTATTGACAAGGGAGCTAATGTTTTACGTGCCATTTGGGTACAGAGAGGGGTTATGAACAATGTTAAGTGCTAGTCGGTTGTATTGTGTGTACAGCTAGATCTTCGCCATGGGAGAAAAGAGGTTATGATAGGTAGAAGGTGGTAATCGGGTAATGTCAATACACGGGAAGTAGGGGTTGCAGCTGTTTCGTGAAATCGTGCGGTTAATCGTTAACGTGCCCGACTATAATTACGGAGTACTAATATAGACATCATAGTAATATACACGGCAACGCCGACTCGGTCGAGGATTACCCGCGACACACATCCCAAACACGCGGCCTCGCGTAGGCTGCTTACTCCTCCTTGACGGCAGCAGCTCCGGACGCGACGGTGAGACCGCTGATGATGTCGGTGCCCAGAGTGTAGATCATGATCGTGGGGAAGACGAGCCAGAGGCCGCTGTGGATTACATGTTAGCTCGTGCGCGGGCCCTATAAAAATAGCAAGATGAAATGGCGGAGACTCACTTGGGGATAACCCAGAGGAGGATGAGATCGAATGTGCTGTTCTGGCTGATATTGTCGAAGCCGGAGTAGGCCTCGTTGAGCCCTGCACACGTGTCAATGACCAGCGGAAGAGGACTAGGGGCTGCACCGGGCTACCGAGCGGACGCCTGGCATCGCGATGGAACGCGAGGGAACTCACAGTATAGCACCGTCTTGCTGAGGGTCATGACCGAGGCGCTAAAGGCCACCAGGGCAGCAATCGCGCCGATGCGGCCGGTGAGGGCGCGGCCGGCGGCCGTCGGCTGGCCATACTTCCACCATAGCCCCATGTAGCCCAAGTACATCAGCGTCTCGACGACGTTGAGACTGCCCTGGGCCGAGGTGAAGCCGTTGCCGGCGTTCCACTGCTTGAAACCGTACATGCCATCGACCTTGCCGTACAGCTCGTAGGGCGTCCACAACGGCCAGTGAGCCCAGCCGCCGGGCATGGTGGCCGGGCGGCCGAGGACATAGCCCGTGTCCCAAATGACGAGGGGCAGTGAGACAGCCATCCAGACGAGCGTCGATGCCGGGGCGACATGGGTCCAGGCCGGGGCGGCGGCGCGGGCCTTCGCGGCGCGGCGCGGGGTCTTGGGCTCGAGGGGCGCGGCGAGGGGCGATGCGGTCATGGCGGCGGAGGAAGAGCGTGTCGAGACCATGTTGACAGGGTGCAAGGGAGGCTGGTGGTTCGGAATTTGTATCGGGGGACGCGGTCGTGGCGGTCGGGAGCGGTTGGGGCAAGAGTGCGGTGAGGGCAGATCATTTTGTCCGCCGTCGCACCTTCTCGTCGCGCGTCTGTGTCGGACCGGTCGAACACCAATGCGACCTTCCCCAACTGAGAGGCGACTGGGCGGGTTCGGCAACGCCTGCCGGCTTAGTCATCGCAATTGAGTTTGCCCGACGGCGTAACCTCTCTCGCCTGTGCGTACTGCTGCCTTTGTTTGTGCTGTGGCCGCAGTGTTTGTTCGGCCGACGTCACAAGGGAACAAAAAAAAAAAACCAGCGAGGTCAGAAATCACACAAACTGCGACTGCGAAAGGGGTAGTGTAATCCTCCTCCTATTAAACCCTTTGATTCGCGCCGCACAATAACAGCCTTGCTAGTCCACCCTCCCTCGGCGCCTTCCGACCATCTTACCTACATTATGCACGTCGAAGCGGTGCTCCATTCTCAAGCATTTAGGGGCCGCTGTGAGGCAGCTAGATATAGTCTGCGCCAACTACTCCGTCCGCTCATGAATATATGATGGTGCCTTGGGCTACGACATGCTGAGGCTGTCGCGGAACCACAGTACAACGCTGGCCGGCGCGCCGACCAGCCGCTTCCCTAGGACCTTACCAGTACTTCATAAGTCTCGGCCAGACGCGGACTTCTTTCTGTGCCTCTTCCTAGCATGCCACTCTCTCCCACCTCCGCTTATAAGGTGGTACAAGCTAAGCTAGCATGACACGGCGGCAGACCATGTAGACGGGTGCTCTTCTCCCCAGAACCTAACGCGTTCAACGTCGTAGAGTCTTTCAATCAATCCAGGGCTTGGACGTTGAATGCCAGCCAGGAGCAACACAAGAATATGGGGTAATACGGAGTACAGTATGCGACATTAAAGAGGCGCTGGACGGGGCACCAGATCCCTGTCCGGCACAGCTGTATCGATCAGCACGCGAGCTCAGGCCAGCTTGCTCATCATTTTGTGGTGCCACTCTTCAGCTCTACTTCGGTCCAGAATCCCAGAGGTCGTGGGTGGTCAGTGGAGGAGAAATTTCCTTGCACCCCTTTAGCGGCTGGATCTGTGCCTGAATCGGTCGGTAACCTGGTCTCAGTCCCAAACCCCGCCCCGGCCCCAAAGACGCGTTGATTGCACGAAAAGGGGCTTAAGCCGAATTATTGGGGACTGAACAGGCCCGAAGCACCTTCTGATGGGTCTGCGAGGACAATGTCTCGCGGCCACCCCTGCCCCTGTGGTCGCATCTTGCGCAATGCGTTCAGCACTTATTGTACATGGCACAGAGGCCTATAAACACGACCCCGACTCTCCCTCCTTCTTATTTGGGAAGGTGTGAAGTTCATTCCAACTCAGTGCCCGCCTTGGCGAACACCACTGCCGGAGGTACCCTGTGGGGGCAATAGTGCCATCCCGATCGTTGGCATTGACAGGACCACTGCGACCTGGAAATGATGGGGTTTCAACGGCTACGCAGCACCTCCACACTCGTGTACCATGTTGACAACAGATTGCTTTTGTGATCTGCCCCTCTTCTGGTTCGGTGGCAGCTCGCTCATTACCGGAGGTCCCAGCGAATAAGCCTAGATTGGCCAGGTTGCATTGCATGGGACGATCCAGGGCGCAGATCCCACTCCTATATCCCGGCACTAACCTAACATCCTTTCTTGGCCAAGCCTGGCAGCTGGATACCACTGCCCTTTAAGCGCTGGGTACCAGAAGATCGGGATGGATACCCTGATCAGAGAGGGGGGCCGGGTGCTTGCCGTGCGTGGGGAGCAGCTATGCTACCGCCCAGATAAAGCCGGGAGAGTCCTGCTGCTGGGCGTCTAGGCCGCACACCTAGGAGTTATCTCTTGGCACGAGGCGAAGGGCAGCCTAGATAGTGTCGACTTTGTCCAGACGCTTTTCTAGCCAGACGCCTCTCGGAACCGTCGCCATGGTGTTCGGTGCCGCGACACGTTCCGCCGCGCTGCTGTCGCTGGCCGCCCCGGGTGTCCTGGGTGCGTTCCACCAGCACCTCGTCACGCCGCCTTCAGGCTGGTTCAAGGCGAACTTTAAGGCCAGCAGCGCCGCGAAGACGACATTCACGTTAGCGCTGGCCATGCAGAATGTGGATCAGTTAGAGTCGACCCTGCTCTCCGTGTCGACCCCGGGAGGTGCCGACTACGGCAAGTTCAAGGACGTCGAGGAGCTCCAGTCGACCTTTGCGCCTTCAGCCGAGGCCATCGACAGTGTCACGGCTTGGCTGAAGGCAAGGGGCATCTCCAACTACAAGGTAGATGGCGCTTTCATCGACTTCGCTACCGACATCGCCACGGCCAATCGGGCCTTCAACGCCTCGTACCAGCACTTCACCAGCGGAGATGTGACCAAGTTGCGGACCCTGTCCTACTCGATTCCGGACGAGATCCAGCAGCATGTCGTGTTCCTGGACCCCAGCACCTATTTTGGTCAATCTACGGCGCAACTGCCAAGCTATCTACCCACGACGCGTGTTCCCGTGGAGGTCATTAAGCCTAGGGCCGAGCCCAGAGCTGAGCCTAGGGCCGACACCTCGTGCAGCACTGCCATCACTCCGGCGTGTCTCAAAGAGATGTACAACATGGGGGATTACGCCCCAGAAGTTTCCTCTGGCAGCCGGGTCGCCTTCACTAGCTTCCTGAACCAGTCGTCCCTCCAGAGCGACGTCGACGTGTTTGCAGACCTTTTTGAGATCCCACGCCAGACAATTGCGAAGGTGCTCCTCGAGGGCGGTGTTGACGACAAGAAGCCGGCTGATGGCAACTACGGCGAAGCTGACTTAGATGCGGAGAATATCATCGGGCTTGCCCACCCCCTGCCAGTGACCGAGTTCATCACCGGGGGCTCGCCGTAGGTGCTCTCCCTTCCAGAGCCCGAAGACGGGGGTAGCGGTGCTAACTGTGGCACAGACCATTCATCCCAGATATTGATGAAGTCGAGAATTCCAACGAGCCGTACGTGCCGTTCTTCAGATACCTGTTGTCGAAGCCCAACAGCGAGCTCCCCCAGGTCATCTCCATGTCCTACGCCGACATCGAAGCCGTGAGCACCCATCTTGCATGGTATCAAGGCCCGTTGCTAACACCCGCTAGACGGTACCATACGACTATGCCGTCCTGACGTGCACGCTGATTGGGCTGCAAGGGCTCCGGGGAATCACGGTTCTCGGCTCCTCCGGGGACATTGGCGTCGGTGCCGGGTGCCTGAACCCCGACAACAAGACGGTCGAGTTCAACCCGATGTTCCCGGCCTCGTGCCCCTACATCACCTCCATTGGCGGTACCCAAGCGGTGGAGCCCGAGGTGGCCTGGGCGGCTTCGTCCGGCGGCTTCAGCAAGTACTTCCCAAGGCCGCTGTACCAGCAAGTGGCCGTCAGCGACTACTTGAAGCAGGTCGACAAGGACACGATCCAGTACTACAGCAACTACACCAATTTCAACGGGCGTGGCATCCCCGACATCTCGGCGCACTCTGGAAGCCCGTGGTTCCAGGTTATCTACAATGGGCAAAAGAAGCTGAGCGGCGGCACTAGCGCCTCGGCCCCGGTCGTGGGTGCTCTGGTCGCCCTGCTCAACGACGCCCGGCTGCGCGCGGGCAAGTCTACCCTGGGCTGGCTCAACCCACTACTGTACACATTCGGCACCAAGGCGCTGATCGATATTACTGAGGGCCAGAGCATCGGCTGCGACGGCCTCAACGCTCAGAACGGCGAAGCGGAGCCAGCCGCGGGCGTTGTGCCATGGGCTAACTGGAACGCAACTGAAGGATGGGACCCTGTTACGGGATACGGTGTGCCGGACTTCCAGAAGCTAAAGAACCTAGTGCTGGAGTTCTAGACGCAAGTAATGTATAAATAAACCCCCTCGTAGATATGTAAATGCAAGCGGGAGATGATAACTACCGAACAACAAGGTCCTGTAGCTGGCTCTGCCCAGAGTTCATGAGTTCCACTGCCTCACCGTCCATGAAACCGAGGACGAAACACGGTCCTAGCATCTCGTAATTGTCGTCTTGCGCACACATGACGAACGGTATTTCCAGCCCTGGGAGAGCAAAGATTTCGTCCTCCGGCTCGGTGAGGATGGGGCCGATGCCGAAGTAGCCCTTCTCGGTCTCGAAAAATGCCGTCATATCTGCGTTGAAGTTGCAGCGATCCCTGGCAAGCTCGAAGCATGCCCGTGGTGAAATCCGCTCATGGATGGACTTCAGGTCAAGGTCCTGCCACTCCTCCCCGAGGATCATTTCCTCGGCCGTCACCGTCTCCTCATTTCTCTCCGCATCGGTGAGATAGCGTTTTCGCCATAGATGGAATGCGTCCAGTGCAGATAGCTCTTGCTCATCTAGCGCCTTGGCGATCTCCTCGTCTGTCATGTATTGGGGAGATAAGTATAAGAAGAGCAGAAACCCGGCTACCAGCTTCGCGAGCAACCCGCGGTCCTCCCCGAGCCGCACCATTTTCCCACGCTCCGTGTCCAGTATGACAACCCGGAAGAGGGCTTGGAGGAGAGGCATGCCCGTCGGATATTTCTCAGTCGCTGTGGCTCTCGCGAACCGCCCCCAGAACTCCTTCTGATAGTAGACGTTCTGCACGCTACTCCGAACTTCGTCGCAGAAGATCCCTTTCGTCTTCAGGACGTCCGACCCCGGCTGCGTCTCGACAGTGCACGTCATATCGGCCGTTGCGCTGAAGCATTGTCGCTGGTAAAAGAAGATGGGCCGGTAGATTGGGATCGGGGACGTTGCGTAGGTACTCCAGGCAGCCCAGTCGCAGACCCATGAGGGCAGACCGGGGGTGCGGTCTTCCGGGTAGAAGACGCCATTGCCGGATAAGAAAAGAATTACAGCGTTGTGCCCGCCGACAAGCTTGTTGGAAATCAGGTTGGTGTACACGTCGTGGACACTCGCCGTGTAGTCGGGAATAATTTGATAGTCATCCGACGAGATGCCAAGAAGGGCGTAGATCTTGTCTCGTGGATCCGAACACCGAAGAGCCAGCGACGCATTCAGCCGAACCAAGATGGGTGGGTCATCTCTGGCCGCTCGATGCCTGTCGAACCGGGTGTCGCTGTAGTCTAACATCTTCTCAAAGCTATTCGAGATTAGACTCCGCACGATGTCTGGAGGGAAGTGGCTCCAGGGGTCATTCCATGAGATATCGCTCCAGCATAACCTCGCCCTTTCGAGCAGACTCCACGGGAGCTCGCTTCTCCCGCAGGACACGGTGATGCTCGAAGAAACAGTGATCTCTTGTAGCACCCACAACCGAGTCCAGAACGGGCGGTTGAAGAGATGATGCACCGCCGTCCAGAACTTGTTATCGTACAGCTCCGGGAACTCGGCCCAAGTCTCGGGCTTGGTGGCGTCGAGCGTCTTACTCTCTCCCATCCTCTTCGCCACGACCATCGCCCAAGCGCTATCGTCGGCTTCCTCCCCCAGCCAGACGATGGTGTTGGCAGCCTGGTGGTAGATTATGTGCATGATCAACACCTGGCTGCTGCGCTCGTCGGGGTCCTCCTGGTTGATGCACAGGCCATCGATCCAGAGATGTAACTCCTCCTCTACTGTATTTAACAGTGACCGTAGATTTTTAAGTGCCGAGTGCAGTCCTTTGGTCACTCGCACGATCGCGAGGTTGCAGCACAGCTCGGCAGTCTCGGTGGCATCACCCCACGCGTATGAGACTGCGTTGTACAGTAACTGGTCGTCCTGCAAACTTCTCGTCTCCAGGTGGCAGTGGATCATGCCGTCCGGATATCCATAGGGCAACAGTCGCAGGATGCGGATCTCATTTCGCGATTTGTCCAACGGCTGGTACAGGTCGGAAAGCTTCCCTTGAGGTAGCGTGTGCTCTCGTGTGGCCAGCCTGGCCGAAATTTCGGCCAAGCGAATGGCCTCGGAGGCCGCACTCGGCTCGTCGTCCACTCTATCGGCCATGTTGCGTGGCAAATAGACCCTAGAGTCGCAGCCGCGAAGCTTGTTGCGGTCCAACCACGTTACTAGAGGTAGATACAACTCGACACCTGTTACCTTCGAGCGGCTGAGTTCAAGTATTCGCCCATCACGTGTCGTCCAGGCAATACGCAGCCCAAGCCGCTAAGCCAGTATAGGGACTGTAATAAGCTAAAATAGCGAGAACACCCATACATCGCGGTCATTGCAGGTGATGTATGCATTTGTAACCTAGGAGCAGCGATGCTAAAGGGGGTTTTTAAAAGAGCCAACCAAGAGCCCTGTTTCCCTTGGCCAGCCAGCCAGTCTCCTCGGGCAATTCCTTCTCCTCCTCCACAGTGTGCACATCGGTTTCTAGGTCCATCTCGTCTAAGCTCACCAGCTTCGTGCGCTTGACCAACTTCCACCCTACGTACAGGATCAGGACGAATGGCAGGCAAATGTATAGCCCCACAAAATCGACGGGACTGAACTCTGGGCTAAACGAGCTCCAGCCTTGCACCAGAACGATCACGATGTTCAAGACGACACAGATCCAGGGTCCCCAGGGGTAGGTCCAGTTCTTGAAAGGCAGAAGGTGCGTCTTGCCCTGGCGCTCGAGAGCGGCGCGGAATCGGAGCGAGGTGATGCCGATCGAGATCCAGCTAAGCTGGTTGGAGACGCCCACGATGCTAGGAGCGGTTAGCCATTGCCTGACGGTCTCAGTCCATCTCGGTTCGGCATTTACAAGACCGATACCACCAATGGAGCCATGGGGTTAGGGGAGGTTCTTACTTTTGCAGCCAGTTCCACAGGTCGCCGGCGCCGACAAAGCTAGAGCCGAAGCAGAGCCCGCTGATCACGCTGGTGGCAAGCACAGCGACCCAAGGAACTCTGTTGCGGTTCAGCGATCCAAAGACTTTAGGTGCATGGCCCTCCTGAGCCAAGGTATAGAGCAAACGCGTGCCGGCGAAGAGGGCGTGGTTGCCCGCCGAGAGGACACTAGTCAGGATGACGGCATTGATGAAACTGCCAGCCACCTGCGAACCGACCTGCTCGAAGATGATGGTGAAGGGCGAGGTCCGGGTGCTCCTGCTGTTGAGGTCGGGGTAGGTGTAAGGGATGTTGAGGCCGATGAGCAGGACTGAGAGGATGTAGAAGAGCAGGATGCGCCAGAAAACGTTTTTGACGACCCGCGGCATGTTGCGGGTGGGGTTCTTGGTCTCGCCGGCGGTAATGGCGATCGACTCGGTGCCACCGTAGGCGAAGGCCGCAGTCACGAACACGGTGGCGAAGCCGCCAAAGCCCCCGACAAAAGGCGCACCCGGGAGCCGCCAGTTCTCGCCGCCGATGTAGTGGTGGGCGATGTTGCCGCCGGCATTGACCGCGATGCCCAGCAGGATGAAGATGACAATGGTGATGACCTTGAGCAGACTAAGCCAGTATTCCAGCTCACCATAGACAGCGACGGTGACGATGTTGGCCGCGATCAGCACGAACCAAAAGATCAGGCTCAGCGCCCAGCCGGGAAAGTTGTCGGTCCAGTACTTGAGGAGGAGCTGCAGGGCGACCAAGTCTGACGCCGTGGAGACGCCATCGTTGATGAAGTACTGCCAAGTAATGGCGAACCCAAAGGCATCATCCACAAAGCGCCCGGCAAAGGTACAGAAGCTGCCGGCCACGGGGATGAAGGAGGACATCTCCCCAAGGCTGAGCATGGTTACGAACACAATGGCGCCGACGATGAGGTAGGCAATGAGCATGGACGCCGGCCCCGCCACGGCGAGCGACTTGCCGGTACCCAGGAAGAGGCCCGTGCCGATGGTGCCTCCGATGGCAATCATCTGGACCTGGCGGGCCGAGAGCTTCCGGCTCAGCAGGTCCGAGTTGACGGCGCCGGGGCGCTCGTCGCTGGCCCGCCCATTGACGTCATCATACGTGGGCACCTTTTCGCCTGCCTCAAGGTTGTGGTCGTTGTAAGACATGGCGAACGGCTCGAGGATGCGTCCAGGTCCGCCGCCGCAGTTTCTGCGTCTGTCGAGCGGTCTGCAAGGGGAGGTGCTCGTGGTCGAGCCCGGCCAAAACAAGCGGTCGCGTGTGCAGAGTGGAAGGCAAGAGAGGGCCCGCGGCACGGGAACCCCATCGCTAACGGCTCGGGACGGGCTATATGTCACTGTACAGCTTGCACTGCAGGGACCTGTGCGCTACGGGCAGGGTGTATTGCGTGATCATTCTTTGACTGTTTGCCGTTACATAAACGCTTCCTGACAGGCCCGGCAAGGCCGCCGCTAGGCGGTCACCAGAGGCTGAGATGTAACGTTGACGGGGGAGAGTCCCCGAGCGAGGCCCGCGGAGGGGAAAAAATATCTTCAAAACCCGCACCACCCAACGACACCGAGGGCCATTTCTGATGGATTTGCCCACGCCAAGGACCAGGGCCAACGGAGGCGAGATCGAGGCTCCAGACCGCCAGGGCAGGGGACGGTGACCTCCCCGAGGCTCTTTCGAGGTGTAAAATTTGCGACCAGCAGCAGACAACTGCATCTTACGACCATCAGGATCCCCCAATACCCAATACACGTACAAAAACCTTCCGACTCCACAGTGGGGGAGGCGTCTTTTAGGTTCTGACCATCGGTGGCCCTTACTCACCCCATATGTTGGGCTATCTGAGCCAAGTTCCGTACCTTACAAGGGTAGCTTCCTTCTTGCAAGTCCTCGGTCACTGGAATGGAATCTATCTACCGGGTTAGTTGAGCTTGGCTGCACAGCACAGTACGTGGGGGAGCTAAAGGCCCAATCAACCGGTGTAGCCTAGGAAGCTCCATTAGCATTGTGACATTGAGGCTACCACTCCAGCGCTGGGGACGTAAACCACGAAGCATGGTAGAACAGGGAGGTATATATATAGGTTCAGGGGCTTCCTAATTCCCTCGGTCGTAAGCGAGGCCAATATCAGAAGCGTCATCGCGAACCACGATGGCGTTGTCAATCCTGCAACAAACAGTGCCAAGAGTGCACCACCCATACCCGGAACGCCCAATCCTCTAAGGCGCGCATTTGCCTACCGACACAAGCTCCGGCGATAAGCCCAGCTGCAGCCAGCCCTGCGCTCCTTCACAGCTCGTAGCCCTTCAGCTCCTCCTCAGTCCAGTCCCAGAGGCGCTTCGCGAGCGCCTCGTCCTTCACCTTGTCCATGCCGGCGGCATTGGTGATCTTACCCACGGGACAATAGTACTCCCCGCTGACTACCCCTTCACCTACTGCCCCCCATAGCTGGTTCCGCACGCCGTTCTCAATGCTGGACAGCACGAACGGAGCAAGCACGCGGACAAGGACCCAGAGCATTGGGTAGCTGCCCGCCCACGAGTGCCCCAGATTCGTCATGATAGCCCCTGGGTGGATGCACACGGCGGTAAGCGCCGGGTACTGCCGCGCGAACTCGCAGACGAAGAGCGCATTGGCGAGTTTGCTCTGGCCGTAGAGCGCGAATACTCCAATGTCCTTGGACGGTGTCTTGAGGTCGGCGAAGCAGATACCGTCGGGCGGCGCCATGCCGATGCCCTCCGATGACAGGACGACGACGCGGACGTCCGGGTTGTGCTGCTCGGCCGTGCGGAGCAGGATCGGCAAGAGTAGCTTGGCGAGCAGCGCATGACCCATGTGGTTGGTGCCGAACTGGATCTCGTAGCCGTCCTGGGTCTGGCCGTGCGGCGGCGACATGATGCCGGCGTTGAGCATGAGGATGTCGAGGCGCTGGGACCGGGACGTGAATGCCGCTGCCGCCTTCTTCACGGAAGCGAGGGACGCCAGGTCCAGCTCGAGAGGCTCGATCGGCGCGGCATCGGGGGCGGCCTTCTTGATGTCATCGATGGCGGCGGCAGCCTTATCGAGGTCGCGCGCAGCCAGGAAGATGCGCGCCGGCCCATGGCGCGCGAGATCTAAGATGGATTGCTTGCCGAGCCCGCTACTACCTCCAGTCACCAGAATCACCTTGTCGCGCAGCGAAGGTATATCCTTGGCGGAGTTAAACGTGACTCCGCCACCGCCGAAGAAGCCCATCGGTGCGTGAGGCTAGTTCCGCGATCCTCACGCAGAACTGGGTTGCAGCGATTGCGCACGTACAGCACGTGGCAAACTGGTAAGCGCTGGCGAAGCTAGAAGCAGAGGGGTCACCAGCAATTGGCCGCCCTGGCCGAGAAAAGGTTTAAAGTGGCAGGCTGCTCAGATATATGGATCTGGGACAAGGCAAATGAAGCAGGGTGTGGCCGGATCTGGCAAACGGGAAGTTCGATATAGCCTGGCGCTGGGGATGCATTTTATTCTGTGTTGGACACAGCAGTGTCGGATGCAGGCGGCGCAGGCGGCGCAAAAGTCCGCTCGGCCAAGGATATCTCCGTAGAAAGGGTCCGATATGTGTCCCACAAATCCCCGACAGAGCATTCGATTGCATGTCTATGGGAGCGGTGCGGCCTGCTTCATTGGAATCTATACCACCGAAAGCCTCCGCTGCTAAAAAGTATAGGCTCAAACAAGCTAAAAGGTGCGTACTTTGTATGTTACAGGGAGCTCCTTTCTCAACCCCAAAATCACAAGCAACTGGCTCGCTAAGCTTGTGGAAGGTTGAAAAGTAGGGGGGGGGTAGCCAGTAAGAGCAGGAGAACCCAAATACTTTTTAGCGCCAGACAGCCCTGGGCTGGGACGCACCGCTGGTTGCAGATCTCTATGGCAATCGGAGCGATACAGTATAGGCCTAGCCAAAGCGACAAAGGTCGATGAGGCTAGGCTTCTTTGAGACGACAATGCCAACGGTAGTGCCGAAGTCCCTCCTGACCTCGAACTCTGTAAGGCACCTTGAGGTGATTTAGTAACGCATAAGCATCTCCATCGTTAGGCGGACAATCACGTCCCATGCGAAGATATTACGCGGCCGGGGATATCGCACCAGCAGCCTCTCTCTCTATGGGCTCGCATTGCGGTACACGGCGCTGATGTGTGGTGCTGACAGCTCTTCCCGCCAAGCATGACCTAAACATAACGCAGCGTCCCATGCTGGCCACATTTTGCCGCATCGCACCGGGGTGTGGGTGTCTCAAACGACAATGTGAATTCGACCTGGTCGCGCACGTACTCGTCGTCGAAGAGGCGGCTGGCGATGATGCTCCGCTTCCCTTCGACTCGCACAAGCGGGACGCCGTCTCGTTGTAGCTCCTCGATCGAAGCCCTGTTCAGTCCCACGGCGGTGGTCATATCGCCGCGCCGATGGATGCAGAACTCCTTTTCTAGGAGCGCGCGCCGCCGCAGGTGGAGAAGCATGGCGTCCTCGCCAATCGTGTCGGAATTCTCCACCACCCACGACATCGTGTCGGAGGCTTTAAACGGGCCCTTGGCCGCTTCCAGGAGGAAGACGTCGGCCCAGTACACGGGGCCAGGGTCGGCTGGCCCGGCCAGGGTTGTCCCGAACACCACGGCGATGTCCAGATCCTGCGGGGCCGGCGTCCGCGGCCGGATGATGGACTTCTTCTCAACTGGTACGGTGACGGTGAGTCGCACACAGCCCGTGAAGTCGGAACGGTCGTTGGTGAGGAACGACCGGGTGTGGCCGTTCCACAGCGACTTGGGCGCGGCCGAGACGATGACGACGTGCTGCGTCGGGCGCACGCCCACAAGGGGGTGGCTCCCGGCCAGACCCTGGTTCTGCGACTCAGCGTCCGTCAATCGCTTGCGCACATAGACCGGCTCTCGCGGGCCATACCAGTTCTCGCGAGAGGGCGTCGTGTACAGCCTCCTCGGAAACTTGCGGATGAAGCCACTCGACGTACGTTCGAGATAGATGCCGAGAAACAAGGGCCGATCCTCACTCGCTTCTTTGGCCCTGACGCAGTTCAGGTTCATGGTGAAGCCCCTGCCCGCGTCGATCCACAGCGTCGTCGCGAACCGCACGCCGTTGTTGGTGATGCTAAAGTCGAGCTCCTTGACCACCGAGATCTCGGACGTCTCGAGCGTCTGGCAGGACTGGAACTCGTCGGGCGACTTGGCAAAGAGGCCGCGGTAGCGGCTTGGACGGGCCGTCTCCGACTCTTGCCAAGCAAAGAGGGACAAGTCGTTCGTCTCCTTGACGATCTCCTCTTGGAGCCGGATGAAGGCCTTGTTTCCCTCGCCATACAGCATCGGCCTAGAACTCAGCGTCAGCCCATTCAGCCCGGTGGGAATGCACGGCACGTCGGGAATTACATATTTATGTCAAATATTCCGATTATGCTGTATGCGCGATCTTCGATCCTCGTCGTCGTGCGGTGGGCGGCCCACGACATGCGGCGCCCCGCGGGCATGTCGTACATGACGGCGCTGTCCAGCAGCACGCTCTGGGGAATTGTGGTAATCTCAGAGAGCTGTTTGACCAGCGAGGCCTTGGTGCCGACCTCGCGCCATTTGGCGTCAAAAAACTCGACTGACGTCGGGGCGATGAGCTCCTGGAGCGTCCACCCGCGGGTGAACCACCGGCATTTCCGCAGGCGGCTCAGCAGATCCGCGGGGCCGTGGTGCGACCCCGGTCCGGCGGCGGCCGCCTCGCGCGACGGCGGTGTGGGGTCGTGCAGGTCCGACAGGTAGACGAAGCAGGCGGCGGATCCGCGGTACCACTGGAACATGGAATTGATGGCCTCGCTCAGCTCGGCGCTACTGGTCTTGTCGATGCAGCAGGTGTCGATCCATGCGAAGCCGAGCCCCTGCGCTCTGGCCAGCGCGCATACCATCTCGACCTTTTGGTACCCCGCCATCAGCCGCGCCAGCTCGCGATGGCCGACGAAGTCCTGGAAGGATACTTCCTCATGCTCCCAGGTGTGCGATAGCGCCGCGAACTGGACGCTGCTCGGGTCCGCGACGGACTCCAACGTCATGGAATGGACATTGATCAACCACATTATGTGCAATCCCGGCGTGGAGAGCGGGCAGGGGTGCAGAGTGGTGACACGAAAGTCCACGGTTGCCAAGAGGCAGCCCAGCTGTGGTGCTAATGCAGATCGAGGCTGGGAGTTGCGACAGTACCTACCAAGCAGGCGGTTTCTGGCTGACTAAGATGATACCTAGGGAATGGCGACGGGGAAGGCATCCTGCGCCCCAGGCGTTTGAGGGCCCTGTCAGCTCCGAGAGGGGATGTCTATGGGGTACAATGCAGACCTGTAAAGAGCTTACAGGGCCAGCAGCGGGCCAAACGGCCACTAGCGCGCCTAAAGGACCAACCTTGAACCCACACGGCCTTTTAGTGTCTTTCAAACTCTTAAATATGAACTGAGCTCTGCCTTAAACGGTACCAAGCTACCAAATATGCAGGGGAGCAGATTGTAGGGCTGTGATGCCCATCATCTACGCCGCGCCACGAAGGCAAGTACAAGCGATGCCCACGGAAGAATGATACGTGCGTTCGCGATAGGGCCGTTGATGCCCAAGGGTCCTTCCTGTCAGCTTTGACTCGCGGCTTGTGTTACTTGGACCGTCGGTGGCTCTAAGAAGGCTGCGGAGCGGCCCGGTAGGTCGGGACCGCCAATCACCAATCTACAGCGAAGCCCGTGGCTATGGCAGCGATTTAGATCAGGATCGGTCAGACCGGTGTGACGAATTCCATCTCTCACCATCCACTGGACGAGCTTCTTCTTTAAACCAACAATAAAACAGGGCAGTCGGGATGCAGCTGAAGCACCTGGGCACCGTTGTGGCCTATGGCCGAGCTCCTGGAGCCCGCGAAGAGCAGACAGCCTCGCAAATCGGCGCAGCACCAATGATGGCCTCTCCCAGCGAACGCCACGATGCATACCTGCCCAAGCAAAGGAAATTTTTCCATAGCCATCCATCCCAGACGCTACTTGCCTTCTAGTTGGCCATTTCTTCTGTCGCCGTCATGGAGTCCAGGATACCCTTTCCTTCGCCATATGAGCGCAAAGTTGGATCGGCAGTGGCGGACGACAAACCCGGGAATCTCTACTGCCCTTTTCAGGCATGACGGCGATTGATTTCAACTTGACTACTGTCCGGTGCATCCCACCGGCCGGGCTGACTGCCGTGGTTGAGCCAGAGAAGGCAGATATCGAGTAAGTGCTCCGCGAGCCATGATGCACGCTGGGAGGAAGAGGACTAACTTGAACAGTGTCGTGTTTGTTCATGGGTTCACCGGCCATCCTGAAGATACATGGACACAGAAGAGAGGAGGATCCTTCAGACAGTCGGAACCATCGACCGATCTCCATGGTCAACTCGCGCCTCAGCGGCACAAGACTTTTCCTTTCTTGGCCCGGCCGGACGCCGCCCGGCCAGACAGTGTCTTCTGGCCTCGGGACCTGCTCAAGCAAAGTGTGCCAAACGCGCGTGTTCTGACCTACGGCTATGACAGCCATGTGAGACACAAACTAGGCGCCAGTATGAACCAGAGCACCGCGTACGACATTGCCTGGGACTTCCTGGTCGCTCTCGAGGCCAATCGCCGGGACTTCCCGGAGCGACGCCTGATATTCGTGGCACACAGTCTCGGTGGTATCATTGTTATGGAGACGCTCCGTCGATCCAAACACGCCTCCCAGCACGCCTCGCAAGGGTGTTTCAAGAGCGTGTGCGAGGCCACGATCGGCATCATCTTCTTCGGCACGCCTCACAACGGCGCTGATCCGCGGACGTTTCTCTCGAGCCTCGCAGAGAAATTATGCCGGTTTATAGGCGTCCAAGTCAACCAGAGAATCATCGACACCCTCTTCCCCTCTTCGGAGCGATTGAGAGAGCTTAGGGACGAGTTCCCCTCCCTAGCTCAGTCATACGGCTGGATCATACATTCCTTCCAAGAGCAGTACAGCCTCCGATGGCTCGGAAGAAAGGTAAGCGCCGCAGGTCCCAAAACAATTACTTGGAAACGATACTAATCATGTTTCATAAGGTTGTTGACGATTGGTCTTCTACAATGTACGCCCCGGCTTTTGAGGTGGCCGAGCACATCGGACGGGATCACCGAAACATGTGCCGGTTCCTAGGTATGGAAGACGTCGAGTATAAGAAATTCGAGGCAGCCTTCACGCGCATCGTGCATGAGCATTCAAAACGGCAGTCCCAACACAATACCGCCTCCGTCTCCGAACCTCAGCCGGGCCCAGCCTCTCAGCAACAGGCCAGGTTCCAGCCAGAAGCGGATCGCCGCAGAGAGACCCTGTGGAACTCGCTCTGGTTTGACCAACTCGAAGCCCGAAGGACTGACCTCGCAAGAGCGCACGCCAACACTTGCGAATGGTTCCTCGAGGCGGACTACTTCCGTGACTGGATTACCGCACCGCATCCCGATCTCTTGTGGGTTAAGGGCAAGCCAGGGAGCGGGAAGTCGACTCTTTTCAACTTCCTCCACACTAAGCTACTGCGCTCACACGCCCAGTATACCACCCTGACCTTCTTCTTCCACGCCAGAGGAACAGACCTGCAGAAATCTACTACCGGGATGTACCGGTCGCTCTTGTGGCAGCTTCTGCGAGATCACCCCGACCTCTGCGACATCTTCAACGATCCCAGGTTCGAGAGCATCCTCAACACAGATGGCTCCAAACGGGACACGTCAGCACCACAGTGGACCCTGCAGTTGCTCAAGAATATATTTGAGCAGACCGTCAGGATGGCGGGCGCCAGACGCAAGCCGATCATATGCCTCATAGATGCTCTAGACGAATGCAAAGAGGACGACATCCGCGATATGGTTTTATTCTTTGAGCACATAATTGAGAGGAACAAGAGATTTCTTTCTAGTTTCCGTATATGTCTTGCTAGCCGTCACTACCCGCATATCACCATCACGCGTGGGCTCACCCCCATCCTAGAGGACCAGCCCGGCCATAAGAGCGACATCATCAGCTACGTCCAAAGCAAGCTCCACATCGATAACCAAAAAAAGTCAGACGAGCTTCGCCAAATGATCCAGGAGAAGGCCGCCGGTTCCTTCATGTGGGTGATCCTCATGGTCAACCTCGTCAACAAAGAGTGGGACCGAGGGCGCACCCCCACCCTCCAGAAACTCCTAGACGACACCCCAGAAGACTTGGATTCTCTGTACGAGGATATGCTGACGCGCGACTCTTCCAATCGCAAAGAGTTGCACCTGTGCGTCCTATGGGTCTTGTTCGCAAAACGGCCGCTGTCGCCCGATGAGCTGTACATGGCCATCCTAGCCGGCCTCGGACCGGACCCGTTGCACCTAGCCTTCAACGCTCTGGAGGTCACAGAAGAAGACAAGATGAGATTCATCCTGGATTGCTCTAAGGGCATAGTAAAAATCGTGCCGTCTCCCGAGCCCATGGTGCAGTTCATTCACGAGTCCGTTCGTGGCTTTCTCCTGCAGAAGGGTTTGGCACACATCTGCCCCCCGTCAGAACGGGGGTTTGAAGGGCCAGCAAATGATCTCCTCAAGTATTGCTGCGATTCATACCTCTCTAACGTGGCCGACTCCGTCCAGAAGCTCCATTCCCATTACCCCCAGACGTCGAAGCTGGCCGACATCCGCGGCTCGATCAAACAGCAGTTCCCCTTCCTTGACTACGCCGCTCGGCATGTCCTCCATCATGCCGAGGCCGCTCAGGCGGAGGGTGTATCTCAACATGCCTTCCTCGACCAGTTCTTGCTTTCCAAATGGGTGGATATGTCCAACATTCTCGAACGCTCTTCAAGGAGGAGGCATTCGCTCTCAGTTAGCCTGTTGTATATCCTAGCCGAGGCCAACCACTCACACCTCATCGGGGCCTGCCGCACCAACCACCAGTTTTATCAAGTGGAGGATGAGCGCTACGGAACGCCGCTACACGCCGCGGCCGTCTGCGGCAGCCGTGATGCACTTGCAAGGCTCATCGAGGCAGAGAGCCAAAGGCAGCCCGCCACGGCTGTACTTCGTCAGATTTCAACGGACTTTACTGCCAATGTCACCAAGTGTACCTGGACTAGTCGACGGTATAAGTACGAACGTGGCCCAGCCGCGCTTCAGCCTCTCCTAGACTCAAGCAACGGCCTGCTCGTCCGCTTCCTCATCGCGAGCAGGAAGAACATGAGTACTTTGTGCGACACTTGGCGTGATCTTGTTCTCGACGATGCGCTGCGACGTGACAGAGGATCGTTGATGCAGCTTCTCGAAGCTGGCTTCAACGTTCAGGAAGCGGACGCATCGGCACGAGTACTCCAGAAGGCAGCCATACATGGGTGGCAAGAGATTGTAGAGAAGACGCTCGAAGGCGGGTGTGGTGGTATCAATACCACCGACTCCAAGGGCTTGGGTGTTCTCAGCCTCGCCGCAAGAGCAGGTCATGGCACCATTGTACGGACGCTACTAAAATTTGAGTCCCTCGATATTTGGTCTCGCGATAGCGGAGGCAAGACGCCGATAATGCACGCTTCTCACGGGGGGTGCGCCAACACATTGCGTCATCTTTTGGCGGCATCAGCTGCTCCCCTACATTCAACCGTCAGGGATAACGACATATTACAGGGGACTATTTCACCCGGCAACGAACCAGACATGGCGCCGGTCAACGAGAAGGATAAATTCGGCCGGAATTCGCTCTCGTATGCCGCTGCTGCGGGCCACAAGGATCTGGTGGCACTGCTGCTACAGGTCAAGGGCATCGAGGCAGATGTACCGGATCAGTATGGGTCTACTCCGCTAGCGTATGCTGCGGAGCGAGGGCACGTTGATGTTGTCGCGCAGCTTCTCGCCGTGAACGCTGTGGATGTGAACTCGGTCGACTTATCGGGTCGCACTCCTCTTCACTGTGCGGCTAAGGACGGTCGCGATGAAGTGGTTGCTCAGCTACTGAGCGATAACAGAATAAATTCTGACCACAAGGACAAGGCAGGATTCACGGCTCTCGGCTTGGCAACGAAGAGAGGTATGATTTCGACGGTTCAGCGCCTCGAAGCCCACGGCCTCTCCGAGATGTAGATTATCTCGATGTGTAATACAACCCATGTAGCTAGATGTGTCATCTTTAGATAGAGCCATGTGAGATTCCTTGGATCTCGAATACCAGGCAAATGATTAGTGCCCAGATGAGCGTTCAAATGAATGATATCAAGCTGCGCATCTTCTATTCTATACGATTTGGTTTCATACGACCCTTAGCTGCCAATCCTCGCGAGTTTCTTAGTACGCTGCTGGCATTCCAAGACCAAAGCGCCGACGATGGAGAGACCACCAAAGAGAATGAGAACCTGATACCCTTACTTGTAATGAGGGGCATCGTATGTCGGGAAGAGCACCACTAGATTTGATTAGTGTATGATGATAGGCAGTCCCAGGCCAACTTGAGCACTTACGCGGGATGAAGGTAGAAAAGGTGTAGGTAAAGATCTTGCCCGTTGCCACAAGCAGAGGCGCCAGGTTGTGGTCTACACCGTTGAGCTGGTGTCCCCGGGCTTTCATCGAAGTCAGCATGTGTTGATATGCCAAACAGCAAACAAGCCTCGACTTACGATAACAATTGGTTATGCAGCACCCCCGATGTAGGACAGGTAAAGGCGAAGAGGAGTGCGCCTTTAGGGATATACCAGACCGAGAGCAGAGTGTTGGAGAGGATCAGGGGAAGTTCGACAATCACAAGCATGAGCAGCCGCTGCTCAGTGCGATCTGCTATTATGCCCAAGATAAATGTCGTTACAGCCGTCATCGCATTTCCCGCGGTTGGCAGGATGTTCTGTAAAAGCCTCTGTCAGCATTTTGGAAAGAATAACTAGTTAACTGAACAAAGAAGCAAGGGATTGCAGAGCGTGCCTCTACTGCCCGTGCGTCACTAACAGACAGAGTACAGGGGATCTAGCCTCGATTCTGTCGCTTTGTGCCTTAGTCCCTGCCCAACTGGTTTAGGTCACCGCCTTGCTTAGCTGACCGTTTATCCGTTGAACCCACATCGCCCAGTACCATTCTCAAATGAAACATCCGTCGCAAGCCAGGAACCTGACTAAACCCCATCGGCAGGCTAACAGCTTCACGACGACAATGATGGCAACTGATGATGATGAAAGAAAATGGGAACCTATTATTGGGCATCTTCCAATTGACCACCCAGATGGCAACGTCAAGTATGACGGATATAATCTGTGCATCAACGGCCATTTCCATGATGACTCCATCACAGCTTATCTGCCAGTAACGACACCTGCACTCACGAAGACCGGCCGCATCGCCGCGAGACAACCTCCGAAGCCACAAAAGCAACCACATACATGGTGGAAGGCACAATACATATTTCGTGGCTTGCCCCCCAAGGGCACGATCGCACAGCTGCAAGAACGATTACGAGCACACGCGAATACACCTATTTCAAAAGACATCAGGGCTATCGAGGCACGGGCGAAGATGGATTATAAATCCAAGAACAACGCAGCTGTTGAGAACCGTTGGAAAAACGAAATGTCCAGCAATGACAAGGTCAAAACGGATGCTCGCCGCTACTTGAAGGAAGCGTTCCCAGTTAGCGAGGCATCTCCAGAGGTTGTGGTGATCGAGACAGCCTCGATGATAAAAGATATGCCATTTGGATAAAAACTCTAGCTGAAGAGTTGAAACTAGAGGCCGAAGTCGTCGAGGCACCAGTTGTTGTGAATTCTCTCTCATATGGGCCATCGGGCTGGTGGACAGTTGTTGGACGAACGAAGCCAGCAGTGGCTGAGAAAGCTGGGGCGATATCGAAAGACACGCAGAAATTCAAGAACGACAAGCGGCGGCAAGAGGACGAGACCAAGAGAAAACATGAAACTTTGGCCGAACAGCAGGAGCAAGACCTCAAGGAAGCCCTGGCTAAATGCAAGGACTGGGATGTCAGCGGGACGTACAAGATCAGCTACCCATATATTGACAACTGGTCGGTCCCGGAAGGGGACGGATTGGTGCTCAAGGTGTATTGGGAATCTACGCCAAAGGGGCCTCAAATGTTTGCCGAATTCGACTTTTCGATCGCTACCGGCGTTTTCAGATTTCAGCGACATCGAAAGGACGTGAAAGCTCCTCCACCAAACCAGGATGATAGCAAAAAGAGAAAAAGAGAATATGATAGCGAGGATGAGGATGAAGATGAAGATGATGCATACGGAGACAGGAGACGGAGTCCTACACCCGACGCATTTTACTTCGACTCTATACCGCAGCCATCATCTGAACACCACACTTGGAACTATCGATGGCGTGGGGAAGACTCTGGGGAGGGTGAGATCGACGTCACTGCCGACAAGAAGCTATATCAAAGTGGTATGGGCCGAGAGTGGAAAGGTTAGAAGGCACCTTTGGCGGTAGTCTTTGCGAAGACTGTACATTCACGGGCGTTAAAATTAGTGTTCAGTTAGAGCTAGAGCATATCAAAATTGTAGAGGAATGGGCAGATCGAAACGAGTATGCATACGACCGTGCAGCTAGCCACCGCTGGGGTGGCTGGTGAATACGTATGCCTAATATACTTGGAACTTAACAAGAACTGGTACTATCCCATGATTAGAGCTTCTCCGTCGCAATTCATCGTGCACAAATCACCTGCTAGTCTTTCTCTCTACAAAGCATACGGGATCAGAAGCACAAAATCTTCTGGTTTCTATTTCAGAATTCTTATTCCATGGTACTTATGCAGTTCAGATTGCGCCGGTCACGCTTCTCTACCTGTCTGAAGTTCTTAATTATTCGATTCGTGCAAATGGAATAGCGATCTGGGTAATTGTCGTCGAGGCGACTGGGTATGCCTTCCGGTCCCCTCACCCCTTGTGGTATCAGAAATGTTAAAAAAGATGTCAGCGTCCTCGTGACATTCGCCTTCCTCTTTGCCATACGAAGCCATCTCCTGGAACCTCTACATGATCAACGAAGGCTGCTTGCGGCAGATTATAAGTGCTATTTACTCTTTCTAGGAGGAGACGCGAGGTTTAACCCTCGAACAGATTGGCCTGCTATTTAGCGGCTCCATATCAACCTTGGCTTCCAGGCAGCACGCGGGTGGGGCGGAAAGAACCACCAATCAAGGTCTGACCTGATTGGCAGGACGATTGTTCTACTGTAGTTTGCAATTTAGTGCCTACCGAATCCGCCTTGAGTCCGAATAGATCTTGAGCTCCCGAATCTAAGCGGTACAGTGTGGATTCCCAACTAGCCGGGTTAGAAAGCCTAGCTACGACGCCACAGGTCGTTGCGAATGACCTGTACTGTGTTGCTATACAGTCTTCTGTCTGACCGTTCCATTAGGAAGAACGACCCTAAGACTAGATAGCAAAATTCCATATAGCGATCGCTCTATCCTACTGAATCCGGGATCCCCCCCCCCCCCACACACACACACAAAATTCCTGTACGTCTACTCTTGAGTGATGCTGGGTCGATACGGCAATTCCTTCAGTCTGGTCCTTCATCATTCCGTGATACCCTCCTCCACCTCTATGCCACGATGGTATCGGCTTTGCCATCACCTATGTGATGCTCACGAGCTACGACACGTTTCTCAACGTTTGACCACTCAGGACTACGAAGGTATAACTAGTTCGGCTACTTAGATTTGAGACCAATACCAAATGCTTTGGCAGCAAATACCCCCCTCTGGCGCATGTTTATAACATACAAATGTGCTGCCCATCGTGCCTGGCTCGCCCTAATCAAGACTTCTGTGAAAGAACGCCGCCACAACATCAAAATGAAGCTCCTTCGGAATATCATCCTCATTCGCCTAATCTCAAAACCAACTTCCAAATCCATATTTCACATGTAAATCGACTAGTAAAAGCCTCACTTTAAATAATTTTATGTTATTATGATAGATATAACAAATGACTGATCTACTGAGGTATTAACAGGTGTTATTTAGCACATGTACGCAGTGTTTTATCTACTGTGATACCAACAGTAGGTAACTGTAGGTAAAATGTTGAGGTAGGTAAAGATGGCACAAGGAAAAGAAGTACATGTCGTTTGGTTGCTTATCAATCGTAATCGAACTCTTTTTATATTCAATAGTGTGCTTTGTTGGCAACATCGTGCGTCATATATCTTCAGCGGCGGCCTTGTCCCAAGAGTTAGGCTAGGAATCAGCCTACCTCTATGATAGACCGAGGCTTTCTATTAATTTGTGGATTGAGAACCGTGGTCTGATGAGGTGTAGATGCCTGAACGCCAGTCGGAGTGGGCGTAGTTGCTAGAAGAATGGAAGCTTGTGAACGGCGGCGGCGAGTAGGTATGGGAAGGTGAATAAGTATGGGAGAGGCAGGACGACGAATGGATTGGCTCTTCGAGATCCCCCGATGTTTATACACTGCGAGTATGAGAGCGCAGAAAGCGCAGAAAGCGGCAAAGGCACCTATAGATAGTCCAACTTTGGCACCTGTGTAAGTCGAGCTAATTGCAATTTGCCAAATGCCGACTCCTAGGCCCGCAATGAGCATAATTGCAAGGACAAGTAGCAGTGCTGGAGCAGCTAGCTTTAGACGGGACCTAATGGCAGCCCCAGCAGAATACATGTGATGGTATCCCAAATTAGGAAATGACGGCCCTATATTCGTTGTCTGTCCCACCCCCTGATGACCTTGAGCGGGTTGTGCTGCTGCAGACAAAGTTAGAGGTAGCAAGCTTGGATAGGGTGGAAACGCAGGTACAATCTTACCAGTCGATGGATTCATCATTGCTCCATTGTTTCTACTTTCAACTGCGGGGGGTGTAGTTGTGGGTACCACATTGGTTTCCTGCGCCTGCTGCATTTTGAACCGGTTATAATTACGGGCCAAGGAATCGTAGATGTACCAGGGCTTAAGGGTAGACTTAGTACGGTCATAGGAGACCAGCACTGTTTCGAGATGGGCACCGTGAGTGGAAATGATACGCTTGAGGGTTTCATAGCCCGATGAATCCGGGCTCTGTCTCCGCAGCATTGATTCCATGGCTAAAGCACGCGCCAATGGGTCGTCGCGACAGTATCCTCTGCTTGCCAACTGTAATACTTCGGACGTATATTGATCGTGAGAGGCTGCTCCCCATCGGCCGGAGTGCTGCGCTCGGCTCCGTAGTTGTCGGGAAAGAGATGGGAGGCCAACCCTACAATGGGTTTTGGATTGTATTTTCTCAAATTGTTCGGAAAGCAGGACAAAATAAGCCCTACCCAAAGATCTTGCAACTACAGACCCGGCAGCTCTGTAATGCAAGGGATCGGAGATGTCGATGACCCAGGAACCGGAATCACCACTCATTAGATCTAAGAATACGTTAGTGTTCCTTCGGTCTAGTCGAATGTGACAGAATTTCGGCACCAGTAGTATCCAAATGGACAGTCCACACTTTTCTCGTCCCGGATACGCCATCAAGGTAGGAAGGAGAGAGTGACACGGTGCCGAGGTGATTACCACTCCTTCCGGCACGCACCAGCACTCTAACAGATGAAACAGCCGAAGTCCATTCCGTGATATAACGTAATGAAGTCTGCCGATCTTCCAAGCCTCCTTTCGGGGATTTTTGAACGTGGTTAGGAAGCTGGTACTGTTCGGGGACCGGGATAAGACACCAGTCGTCGTCTTTCTCGCTGGCTATTGGAGTAAATGAACCCACGAAGTCTTTAAAATCACTTCTTTCACGGCATCGCGTCTCGTCCTCTATCTCCACTTGTGGTGGGTCGTCTACTGTTAGTACTAACGCCTCCGTTGCATCGTCCGGCAAGTTGTCTGCATTCAAGTTGCTGACGGACGAAGGAGACCTGCTGCCTGAGGCCTCTGCAGAGGGCGGATGGGCGGTTGTAAGTGCGCAAAGATCGTCACCGCATTGGATAATGCCGCCGATCGTTGACACCCAGTCTCTTCCATCCTCGTGTGTGCACACAAGCGCTCCGCAGAGTGTAGTCTCATCTGGGTCGATGTTGATTCGGTATTCGTTAGCTGCTGCTGCGGAGATCCCTATGCGCTTGAAGCAAATTTTCCAGGGCTCATAGTATTTTCGACAGCTCCGCTCCGACATTGCTTCGTGGAAAACTTTGATATCGTCATCCTCCACCAGCCCGTCTATGCATATATAGACCTGGGGATGACGGCCTGGCTCGGTGATTTCTACTAGATACCTGTGACACTGCGGTAACGTTCGTTTAAATATCGCTTCCTGGTTCGCTGGGCAAACGAAGCAAGAGAATCTCTTGAGCCGCTCCTCGTCGCTCGGAGATAGTGCAATTTCCCTTGCCATCACGGTCTTGAGGGGCACGAATCGCAGAGTTCTGACTCTCTCCAGCTTACTGAGCGGAATATGCACGGGGATGGCTGGGGCCGCTCTTGTTGGTGGTGGGACGCTCAGGCTGGGGGTCAAAGTCTGAGTAGGGTATGAACTCGATTCGGGTAGGCCTGGAAGATATGACAAGGTTGGGTCAGGAGGTATAATCTCCGGGCGCTTTCCGGCGGCCACGGACCCAGGTGCTGGGACCATCAAAACCGATGCCACTTCCGGTGCTGGGGTATGCGCGGGCAATTCTTGCGGCACCTGTACGAAAGCACCTGGGCCATCGACCGATTCCAAAATAGCAATCGACTGATGCGGTCTTCGGGACACGGCGGTAGAACTGCTTTCTGCGATAGCTTCTATTACCTCATCCTCGATGGAGATTCCAGAGACTCCGGAGTCTTTTTTCGACACATCGCTTTCCTCTTGCCCCTTCGTCCTGGACTCTGCTTTGATTTCTGGCAGAGCAAAGGCGAGAGCCTTGCTTGCGGCGATAACGTTGAACTGGTTTGATACGGGCCTTGCACGCGGTTCCGCCGGCCTCAGAGCAGCCTCAATATCTCGCTTTTCGCCTTTCTTCCTCCGTATCTTGCTCCATAATTTTCTAAGTTCGCGGATCGACTCGTAGCTGGGGATTCCTTGTCGAATGTCGTCGCCATGAACCTTGGACAAACAAGCTCGTGTGCCCAAAGGAAGTGACTCCGAACTCGGTTCTAAGGGGCTCTGTGTAGTAACTCTCGTTAGTTATCTTCCGACTGAATCCTTCAAGAGACCCACTCTTCCATTGCCGCCTTGAACAAGTGCGGTGGTCATCTTCCCGGCTGTGTTCCTTTGTCACGATCACAGCGAGGTGGACGAACCCAATTATAACGAGTAGCGAAGCCGACAAGAAAAAATTGGCAAATGCCTCGAAGATGGCCGGAAATCACAACAAGGCGTTCAATCTGATGGAGCTGATTGGTTAACGAGCTGCGGCTGAAGCCTCCTCATAGTCGCACCAGCCGGGGTGTTGTCGCATACTGGTATTTGCGCTTTCTTCAACTCTTCGACGTTGATATGAATGAAGCAATCCCTTTGCATAATTTATCGAGCGAAGATGGGAGCGAGCGCATACTGGATGCAGTCTGGGGAACGCCTCGCCTAGTAACAGAGCCTGATCTGAAGTGGTATCTCCGGTACTGCGAGGATGAGAAGTCGTTTGTCATGCGCCGTACCCCACATCTTCTCCAAGGTGCATCACTGCCTACTCTGATACAGCACCTCAAGACAAACGTGGACCAGACGAAGAGACAGTTGGTTCTTGCGCACTCCGGCACCAGTGACGATGGAACCTTCCAATCCGCCCTTGAACTCGCTGTGCGATTGGTGTTTCTGACGGCGTGCATCTCGCTATCGGAGGAAACATTCGGCGGCGATCTCTTTCGCCCGAGATGGCACGAGGCAGAATCTCTCACCAGTTACATCGACAGGGTCTACCCTCGCGTGCAGCCTCCTTCCCTAGACGCCACGCCGATCCGAGTAGATAAGCTAGCCGTGGGTTATCTGACAAGCTACGCCAGACTGCACCTGATATGGACACACCGTCTCACCGACCATCTCATGTTGGTGAAACGGTCCAATAGGAAGTCCCTGCGCATATTCCGCCACCCAGCATTTCTCAAGATATCACTTCAAATGCTGGACAGAAATGGCAAAGGACTGGAGACCTCGAGCGCAGCTGCTCTGTCTATGTAGGTATCCAGTCTATCTCTTGAACTATCTTCCCAAAGCTAGCTTCCAGGCTCATGTAATAATGCAGCGGGTGCCTTCCGCCATCGCTCCTCAAAGAAACGCTGGCAACCCTGAGCCTCCTATTCCCAGATCCGAGCAGCGATCTCTCTCAGACAATACTCGAGAAAGAAGTCATCAAGCACGGTCTCGACGAGACCTTTCTACGGCCACTCCCCACGCACTATGGGGAGCACCAGCAACCTCAGGATGCCCTGGACCCCGAAGACGTCCGGGGCTTGTACCTAAAGTATCCGTACTGGGCCGACCGTCTCTACGCCCTCTGGAAAGAGGCAGATGATCCCGCCCCTATCACCTTGATTGAGAGGTGGTCAGAGAGCAGAAGGAACCCGCGGTTCACCTACTGGTGTACAGTTGTTTCAATCACTATAGCTATCTTATTCGGTATGGTAGCAACAGGCCTCAGCGCAGTACAGGTGTGGATATCATACTGTAGTTGGGTTAATGATCCATCGAAACCGATGTGTGGAATGGCATCACCAAAGTCTAGAGTTTGATCTTAGATTGGACCAAGCTCGCGGCGGGCCATCCCGACACGCCGACGAGCATGAACAACCTGACGCTCACTTAGAGGAGCCTTGACCGTACCGCAGATGCTTTGACCCTGGTGGAGAGCTGTGTCCAGGCTTGCCAGCACGGTCCAAGTATCCAGCACCCGCATAGACAGATTTCTATGGCAGACGCTGGAGGAATGGAACCGTTGAAAGCCCTCTCTCTATACACGATAGTAGAAGTACTTTTTAACATGATTTTGTGACTCAGCAATTGCCATACTATGAGAAACGGTGAAGGCCAAACGTTTCTCGTGATGTCGTTTAGCGTGGTCGGTAAGTCTAAAGGGTCTATCCGATAGTGTTCAGAAGGTGGTAGCCCTGTGATTTAGACTTATTTGGAAAGCCAAGTGATGGCCCAAGTAGCGACCCGTCAGAGTACCTCGCAAAGGCCCTTAAAAGCAGTATGAGACCACTAGGGGGGAGAATGACTAGATTCGTCTTTTATAACACATTTTCCTTGTTTAAAGCCTCTAGTAAGCCATTCTTAAACTACTAGCGTGTAAGGAGGAGATATAACGATAAGATACAGAGGAAGAAGCACAAGCAGATACAAACAGAGAAATCTTTATATAGTCGAGAGCTTAGTCCATTCCCGCCTGTCCTTAACGCAGCAGCTTCTGATATGATACAATTCTGAACAAAATTTATCCTGTACTCCAGACGGCAGCTTCAGGAGGACTGTTCTTCTCTCGTCGAATGCTATAGAGAGTATAACCCTATAGAAACCCTCGTACATAGCCTTCTTAGCCGGCGGCGTGAGGCACTGCGTTGCTATGCGAGTTGATTTAGCGATCCGGCTAGAGTAATATCAATAGCTGTTTATATTACAAGGAGCACTGTGTTGTGCTACCCCCTGGAGAATCTATAGCAGGTCTTTGATAAGATTGAAAAGCGCGCCTAGAGTTATCAAGCCGAACGCATATATGAGTGCTAGGATGGAGAAGATGGCTGTCGTCCTCTTTCTTGCCGCGACTTGACGCTTTGATCTGTGAATGGTGTTTGAGTTGCACGGTCGCGTCGCGTTGGCGCGATGAGGCAGCAACGTTGCCTGTCGCCGCCCAGCCACCGATCAAGATGATTGGACGTGGCCCTGACGCAGCGCCTTCAGTCTTGCTACCCCGCTCCAGCTAGAGAGAATCGTCAACAGAGCCTCGACTTCCCGGCCCACGGCATCAACCCGTCGCAGCTCTACAAAAACATCGATACAAATATCCCCTCTAGCCCATCGCCAGTTACCATCGCGCACACAGAGCAAGAAGCTAACCGCCCTAGCGGCCTCACAGACATCTGCCAAACCACGGCACCCGCTCCTTAAATAATTAGCTGACTCAATCGTAAAACACATCTGGTAGCTAAGCTATGATTTCGGTCGACCTTACCCAGGGTGCGTCCCTGACTAGATGGATAACTGTCCTTATTCTCTTGGCCAGTGTGATCGCCAGCTGTCTTTGGTTCTTTCCCGCGATCGCGCGCTCCAACCCTGTGTTATCATCTCCAGCGAGGCACACTTCAGATGCAACACGTCCCATGACAGAAGTCCGTCTTTCACAGGTCGACGACAAGACCGAGACCGAAACCGATATCGACATCATTGCAATCCACGGCCTCGACACAAAGTCTCCCGACACGTGGACATGGAAAGACCCAGGGGACCCGAAGAACAAAGCTAAATGGGTCAACTGGCTACAGCATCCAGACATGCTCCCAAAGGCGGCAGCACGGGCCCGGATCTTTACGTGTGACTGGGCCGCCGACCTGCTTCAGCCGTCAGACTTGGTCCAGAAGAGAATAGAGGAGCATGCTCTGCTTCTGCTCAACGGTATTCAGCGTGACATAGCAACGAACGGCACGAGACAAGAGGACCGCCCGGTTTTCTTTATCGCTTCCTGTCTCGGGGGCATCCTATTGATAAAGGCTCTCGTGCTTGCCAGCGATAAAAGCGAGTATTCTGACCTCATAAGAGCCACGCGTGGTATCGTCTTCCTTGCCACTCCCTTCAGGGGGACTTCCTTTCAAGACGTAGCTGCCTGGGCGAGGCCAGGTCTATCAGCCTGGGCTTGGACCCGACACCAAGAACCGAGCAAGCTCCTCGATAGCGTCGAGAGACCAACTTATGACCTGGATACACTGGTGCGTGAGTTTACGCAGCTGTGTAGGGACAAAGATTGCTACGTGTTTAACTTCTATGAACTTGGAAAGACGAGTTTGCCGAGTAAATTATTCCCTTGGCTACCAACCTGGTGCCGCCTAGAAAAGCCAGTAAGGATAATAATACCCCATCCTTCCTTATACTACTTCTGACGCTTGTCAGTTGGTCGATAGATCCTCAGCGACACTAGACATGGTCCCACAGCCACTACCCCTTAATCGACCCCACGTCCTGACAAACAAATTCTGCAGCCCCAAGTGTCCTGAGTATAATAAAGTTGCTGTAAAAATTGAGAAGATTCTTGGAAGGATCCGCGAGGGAACGCTCCTTATGCAAGCTGACGACTGGATACGCCGCGAATGTTATAATAAGGAGCGACTCATGATTGAACGACTATCGAGCGCCCCGTTGCCGATGGAGCAGTGCTATATTAATCTCGCCCTAATAGCACACGCCAGGGAAAATATAGAACGTTCGGCGGAGGCATCAGACGGAAATACAGTACCCCAGGCCTCCCCATTTTCACTCCAGGCTCGACTAAAGGTGGAGGAACCTGTCAAGATGCAGGTCGAGTTGCCAACAATCTTCGACTCACGTAAAGGGCGCGACGGTAACACTATACAACCAAGACGAATCTTAATACGAGGACGTGCTGGGGTGGGAAAGACGACCTTGTGCAAGAAAATTATCTATGAGTTTACCCGTGGTACATGGAGCCAATGGAATGACTTATTCGACCGTATACTCTGGGTGCCTTTACGGAAGCTCAAAGGACGGCCAGCCTTAGGATATAACTTCGAGGCTCTTTTCCATCATGAGTATTTCTCCAGACCAAAAGACAGAACAGATCTGGCCAAAGCACTGTCGGATGCCTTAGCGGAGAGCAGTAGGACTCTTTTTCTCCTCGACGGCCTGGATGAGGTATCCCAGGACTTGAGCGGCGAATGCGATATGTCAAGCTTTCTCGAGGATCTGTTAAAACAGCCTAATGTCATCGTTACATCCCGTCCATACAGCAAGCCTCCAGATGACCTGCATCTCGAGCTGGAAACGATCGGATTCTACGCAGATCAAGTCAACGAGTATATTCGGAAAACCGTTAGAGATCCACAGAAAATTGATGAAATCCAGTCATTCCTCCAACAACACCAGCTCGTTCAAGATCTTGTTCGCATCCCTATACAGCTGGATGCACTCTGTTTTGCCTGGAACGAAGGTATTAATCACGGGACGAAACTTGATACCATAACTGCCGTCTACCAAGCTATCGAGCAAAGATTATGGAAGAAGGATATTTTGCGACTGAAAAAAAGCACGGCGGGGAGCCAGTGACAAAAGCTCAGATCCAATCAACTAGCCGACTCAAAATTGAGAGTTTTGTCGAAGACGAAATCTTATTCCTGGAGGGTCTTGCCTTCAATGGAATGCGCGACGATATAATCGAGTTTGATACAAACTATATTGACGACGCATTTGACCAACGAAGTGCCTTAGCCGATAAGACTATACCATGCCTCTCCTTTCTACAGACGTCAGACCCATCAACAGAATTCCGTAACCAAACCTGCCACTTTCTACATCTAACTTATCAGGAATACTTTGGGGCGCGCTACTGGGTACGGCAGTGGAAAGCAGAAAAGGATCCGAAGAGCGAGAGCACAAACAGTGCTGTCGGGTTTCTCCAGAAGCATAAATATACAGCACGCTTCGATATTTTCTGGCGGTTTGTTTCCGGCTTGCTTGATGCCGAGGGTCGAGCCGAGGAATTCTTCAAGACGATCGAAAGGGAACCACGCGACCTACTAGGTCCTACACACCAACGCCTAATTATGCACTGCTTGAGCGAGGTGTCGACAAAAATATCGCAGCGAGCAAGTCTAGAGGAGAAACTGTCACAGTGGCTCCTTTTTGAATGCTACTTCAGGCGGAGCGCGCATCTAGCAGGAGAAGCAGAATTTCCAGAGCAGGCTCTACTTAATGCCTTACAGGATTGTTCTGATAGTGATAAGACTATAATTCTTAACTCACTAGCAGAACGACCAAGTCTACCGTCTAGGATTATTAAACTATTAGCCTCTTCGCTAGAGAATCAGGATCGCGACGTCAGATGCGCCGCCACCTACACTTTAGGTTGCCAATCAAGGCTCCCCGAGGCAGTCCTCACGGCCGTGGCAGCCCGGCTAGAGGACCAGGATGACGACGTCAGACACGCTGCCGCCAACGCCTTAGGTCGTCAATCAAGCCTCCCCGAGGCAGTCCTCACAGCCGTGGCAGCCCGGCTAAAGGACCAGGATAACTACGTCAGACGCTCTGCGA